>NDXB01004240.1:0-30976 GCA_002631895.1 Agapornis roseicollis | reverse complement strand
GGACTAGATGATCTTTCGAGGTCCCTTCCAACCCTTAGGATTCTGTGATTCTGTGATTCTGTAAATGTCCCACTCCAGTTTAACAAGTGCCGCTTGATCTGACTTTGTTCTGCTCTCCACTGGGATGGCTCAGAACTGTGTGAGTGAGGTTACTGGGGAAGTCAGAGAGGTGGCCACAGCATTGTCTCATCTGTGGAAGACTTTAGCTGTTCATGGTGGAAAAGGGGGCTGCCCTTGCTGCTGTCCTGGTCCTCAGCTGCTATGTTACAGCAGCCATGAACTCTGCCAATTGCTCCAATTTACACCTAATTCCCTAGGTGATAACTGCACCCCTGCTATTCAGGCAATAGCTTGTGTGTGGGCAGCTGGAGCCTTAACCATTGCACCTTGGGCTGTGACTGCATGGTCAGTGCAAAGGCAGTTGCCCACACAGCCCTTAGCCTGCTACCCCTCCAGCTACATCAAGGCATGCACTGACCCCAGCACAGCTGCCCGCTTCTCGGACTGAGGAGAAGCATGGTAAGGAAGCTCAGGGAGCACTTCCAGCTTGCTCATACTTCAGCTGGACCTGGGTCACCATAAAATGGCAGAAGCAACAGTATCAGAACTGCTGCAGAAAAATGGGGCTCAGTCAGAGATCAATATGATCAGACAAAAGCCATTTATTCCAAAGCATCTACCCTTTTTATACTATTGTCTGCATCTGCTTACAATAGCTTGCTGTATTATAGTCGGATACATACACAATAGCTCGCTGTATTAATTCAATTGCTTGCTGTATTAAGATTGGATACATATACAATAACTTGCTGTATTAAGACTGGATGCATATTCAATAGCTTGCTGTATATAATTGGATACAGATTCAATGTAGCACACAGCAACTAGTATACAATTGGTTAAATTAAGCACATGGGAACATAGCCTTTAAATTTTGCTAACAGTTCAGTATTTTGTGTCTTAGCACATTCCAGTTTCTTCTTATCTTGCTTNATCTACCCTTTTTATACTATTGTCTGCATCTGCTTACAATAGCTTGCTGTATTATAGTCGGATACATACACAATAGCTCGCTGTATTAATTCAATTGCTTGCTGTATTAAGATTGGATACATATACAATAACTTGCTGTATTAAGACTGGATGCATATTCAATAGCTTGCTGTATATAATTGGATACAGATTCAATGTAGCACACAGCAACTAGTATACAATTGGTTAAATTAAGCACATGGGAACATAGCCTTTAAATTTTGCTAACAGTTCAGTATTTTGTGTCTTAGCACATTCCAGTTTCTTCTTATCTTGCTTGCACTGTTACTTTTGCTTCCTTACCCAGGGCCTTTCTCATCCCCAATTCATGTTGAGCTCCACATAGGCACTTGCCGACTTTGGAACCTGGCTATTCTTTGCTAAAAATCCATCCACATCTCCCCCTTTTTCTTGTTACACAAGCCAAACATGCTTTGTAGCATTCATTGTCATACGCTGAATACATTGTAATAAACAAGGTACAATACAGATAATAGCAACAAAGACAAGCAACAAGATCAATCCTCCTTTGACCAAGACTAATAACCATCCAGTTATACTGCAGCCAGAAAAAGTGATGATAGCCAATCTTTATCATCTTCCCTTAACTTCAGCACACTATCTTTCAACTTACAGATACTTTCATGTATAGATTCTGAATGATCTAACAAGTTCATACAACACATTCCTTCCAAAATTTCACACCCATGCCCATGTGCTAATAGAAGAAAATCAATTGCTGCCCTATTTTGCAAAGTTGCATGGCCAATAGAATCAACATCAGTGAGTAATGCAGAGTTTCACCTACTTCATTCAGTAACAAGTCACTACTATGGCAAAGCACACACAGATTTACATTAGCAGAGTAACTATTACAGAGTGCAGCAGCATGTTGAAGATGCTGATGGCAGCAAGGGACTAGCCAGAGAAATTTCTTACCAGTGGAGTTCTCCCACCCTCTTAATTTGTTCCATTACCTGCTTTATAACACTACTATTGTGTTAGAATCTTTCTAGCTTTGGCCTTAGCATTTTCTAGCAGCTGCTATAAATTTGCATGCTCTAATATCTCTTTTACAAGCGACAAATCCATACAATACAAGGAATAGTTTCTTATTAGCAATTGGCTAGTAAATACAGGTGGGTTTCTACACAAAATCATAGCCTCTACTAATATACAAGCACACGTATCAAAGTTATTACTTTTCAGTTGCCCCCAAGTGATGTTTTGCAATCATTTGTTTTCCCCTTCCTCTATCTCATTCTGCTTGCGGTACTCACAGTCAGTTCCTGTAGCTGAGACATTGAGTTCTTTCACTCGTCTGTCCAGCTCATGGCAAGGCTTGACAAACTTTGCAGGCAGCCACCATGGACCTGTAGGTAGGAGGACACAAATATACTCCCTCCTCCAGGTTATCAGTTAAAGCAGCTGCAGAAGAAAACTGCACAGTGTTAATAGTCAAGGAGTTTGCTGTGTCACAGAACTAAGCAGTAGGTGATGAGAGGGCAGAACAAGTGATTGCGGAATGCAGGAAGTCAAGAGGCTTGAGTCAATTGAGGCTTGTCAATGCTGTCAGCCAAATCCACAAGCAAATGCAATTGGCACCCCCCTGGCAGTGAGCCCAGGTGGAGCCCACTGCTTCAGTGACACTAGTGTGAGCTGCCCTTGTTAATGCTAACTCAGGTATAACTACAGAAATCTCAGCCCCACCTTACATTGTCATACAGGCATAGAATCATAAAATTATAGAATAGTTAGGGTTGGAAAAGATCATCTAATTCCAACACCCCTGCCATGGGCAGTGACACTTCACACTAAACCATGTCACCCAAGGCTCTGTCCAACTGTCCATCACCAAGGTATGTCCTGTGAGAGTCTCATATACTGTAAGCAAGCTTTCTCCCAAGTGCATTTCATTTGCCCTTAATATTTTGCTTGAAAAATAGTCTCCACATGAAGGAGGAAGCACCTTGGGTGCTGGTGCTGTGGGGTAAGCTAGTGAGGAGCAGAGCAGCACTGGGTGCTCCCCAGCCAAGCACCTGCAGCCTTTGAGAGAAAGGCAAAGTGTCAGTTTGTACAACCTCTCTCATTGGGAGACTGTGTCCAGCACTTGCTCAGAACATGCTGAGAGGTGATTCAAGCCAGATTTATTCCTACTTTCTTTTCATATAAGCACTTGGTAAGTAGGGATCATGGTGCTGGGGTTGTTGCAGTCTTCCAGTGGCAGACTAGCTTGACTTGTGACTGCTGTTCAGGCTGATTACTGCCGTCCAAATCCCTGGCTTTGAGGCAGTGTATCACCTCATATTTTCAGTATTAGAAATGGGGAAGTTACTGATTTGAGCTGGCCTGTTCCACTTTTCATCTCCCAGCTTGAGCCATGCATGGGAATTCAAAGGTATCATCTAATGCTATGTGGCTATACTCCAGTCAATGATGGGGGAGGAGATAGACCATGCTGGTATTGCTCTTCTGAATTAAAAGTGGTACCCACACTCCTGCATTTTGCAACCCAGTGTTACATGGTTTCACAAGGAATAGCAGTGTACACTGTGGCTGCCAAGTCAAATCTGCAGAAAATACAGTGCTAGCTAGGTTGGTGCAGAGGTAGGCCAGCAATCTACTGGCTCAGATTAAGATGTAAGCTGCCCAGTTGCTAACAGTGTAGCACCAGTGCTAATAGGAAGTCCTTATTGCCAGATTCTGAGTAAAAGGCATCTGATCCCTGGAGAATGGCAGGATCATTTTCTGTGACCTATTTTCTTCAATATTTTTTGGAGGCATAATTAATTTTCCTATAAATATACACAAATGAATAGGAACTCGGAAGCTTGCAGAAAGTTGGCTATTGCACTTGCAACACAGAAACCCAGTAGTTTCCCTAGGTCTCTGGTGTGACCAGCCCAGCCCCGCAAGCGCAGGTACCTGCAGGCTGCTGGGACCACCTTTGGGATGAACAGTGGGTGCAGCCCAAATTCTCCTTTTCCATGGCACAGTGCAGTCTTTGCTGTTCCACTGTTTCAGGAACACCCCAGGCCCCAAATATTCTGCCACAGCTTTGAGCCACACTGCAGCCAAAGCTCAGTTTGGAAGCTTGCCAGCCTATGATGTGGTCCCCAGCAGATAGAATCATAGAATCACATAATAGTTAGGGTTGGAAAGGACCTTAAGATCATCTAGTTCCAAACCCCCTGCCATGGGCAGGGACACCTCACACTAAACCATGCCACCCAAACCCCAACCTGGCNACTGCAGCCAAAGCTCAGTTTGGAAGCTTGCCAGCCTATGATGTGGTCCCCAGCAGATAGAATCATAGAATCACATAATAGTTAGGGTTGGAAAGGACCTTAAGATCATCTAGTTCCAAACCCCCTGCCATGGGCAGGGACACCTCACACTAAACCATGCCACCCAAACCTTCGTCCAACCTGGCCTTAAACACTGCCAGGGATGGAGCACTCAAAACATCCTTGGACAACCCATTCCAGTGCCTCACCACCCTCACAGGAAAGAATTTCTTCCTTATATCCAATCTAAACCTCCCATGTTTAACTTCTAACCCGTTACTCCTTGTCCTGTCACTACAGTCCCCAATGAAGAGTCCCTCCACAGCATCCCTATAGGCTCTCTTCAGATACTGGAAGGCTGCTCTGAGGTCTCCACACAGCCTTCTCTTTTCCAGGCTAAACAGTCCCAACATATGCATGATTTTTTTGCTCCCTTCCCACCAGTTTTTGTCTTATTTTACAAGTCCACATAAAGCTCTTTTGTAGTCTATCTATAAAATCAGTGAACTGTGGATTGACATCCAGGCAAGAACTGCTACAGATGACTTATCCGGGTAACAGTGAAACCACAGGTATTCACATTTTGAGATGGTGTAGAGAGATAGAGCATAGATCAGTATGCCTTACAAAAGACCTGTGGGTACCTCACCTGATGCTGTTTTCTTTTCCCATGTGCCCCCTCTGCAGACACCAAAGGGAAGGAGCTGCTGACTCTTCCTGAAGAAACTGCAGGTCAAAGGGCCTCATGCCAGCCTAGAAAACATACAATAAAAAGAAGAGCCCAGTTTTTATGCAAGGAGAAGTGGATGTTTACAGGGCTTGTTCCAAGGAAGAAGTAAAAAAGCTCTGGGGGATAGTGCAGGAGAGATCTTTAAATACTAGAAAAGGTTTTAATAGCAGTATATCTGCCTGAATCAACACAGTCAAGCAATAGTGTTACAGAGTTAAATATCACACTAATTTCCTTCATATCTTCCTCCCTATGGTCCTAACCTTTACTCTTCCATCCCTGCTACCTGCCTTCTGTGTTTCCTATCTTCTCTCTCTTTCTGAACCTGTTCTGACTTCCCTCCCTGATGCCCACAAGTTTCCCAGCAGTAAATACCAGCTGCTTTTTGGAAGTCAGTGATGTATTGCGAATAAAAGAGCCTGAAGACAAATCTTCTTTGCTTATTAAAAGGCACCAAGTCTGACCCTGGAGACTCACCACTCTGAAACCCCTGGTCTCTCTTGTCAAAGTTGTTGGCCCAGGAAAACTTGTGTGTGGAGGGGGAAAAGCTGGTGGTTTGCACATGGTTCACAGCCAGGCTGGTACCAGTCTCTGTGTGAATGGAACAGAGCAGAAGGCAGCACTTAAGTTTTGCTCTGCTTTTCTTGGGATCCAGAAAGACCTGCTTTGAACACAGTCATCCATCCGCATGGACTGTGCAGAGGACATACCTGTTTCTGCCCTCGGAGGTGTGTTAGTGAGGGATGGGATAGGGGCTCCCAGCTCTTTGCTCAAGTTTGCATCTATTAACAATGTGGTCCTGTGGAATTTCCTTAGCCCAAGCAATACAATATCTGTAATGGGCCTCAGAAGGGCTTGTGGGAGGAGGCTTTGATGGGGATTAAGCTGTGCAGAATAAAGGAGTTGCTTTTCACTTTGGCAGCATGGACAACCTTAGTAGTTATTCCATTCAGCAAGTCCTGTCAGGGTTTAATGATTCAGATACTCAGCTGGGATTTATTATTTAGTAGACAGCAGAGACAAAATTAGCAGGGATAAAGAAGAATTTACAACAGTTATGTGTAAACCTCTATCAAACACCCCTTTTGCTCAGAGCTTAACCTACAAATATGCCATGTAGTCCTCATTTTCTTTGCAGAACAAGTGTGTGGCGTCTTTATAGTGGGAGATCTAGCGTAAGAATAAAGTCTTTTTTGCATTCATCTTCAATCACACTGATGCAAACACGCAGAGGTGTCTGTAACTGTGCTGTAAGTTAAGAGCTAAGAAAACTGCCATGCATATATTTTATTCTAGACTCCCAGGAGCTGTGAGTCAATCACAGCTGAATATGCACAGAAAGTCCCAGATAACCTTGTTGGAATTTCATTACAGGCACTGTGCAAAAATTGTGCAGGAGTGCAGAGGTTCAGTTAGTATATAGAAACCACAATAGAATAGTTTTGAATGTTCAAAAATTTTAAAATGTTTAAAATTCATAAGTGTTTAAAAACCGATGGTAAATGCAGAGGAATTCCCCAGCCAGCCTTCATGGGTATGGTTTTCTCCTGTTATTACTATAATCTTTTGCTTTTCCATCTTCATTTACATTGCCAGCAAATGAGCTGAATCCCACAGTTTATCTGGCTTAGAGCTAATCTTTACTTTTGTAATGGCCATTGACAGGTTAAATTTCAGCAGCTGGGTGTCTCAAGGAAGCCAGTAAGGAGTGAGGTCTACAGGACCAACCCTGGTGGTAAAAAGAGATCACATACTGACTTCAAGTTGCCAAGAGACATCCTTGGGGACCATGACTTGCAATAGGTAGTACTACTAAAGGGCATTTCCTCCCCTCCCCTCTGTTCAATTTGCACTAAATAAGCTATTTTCTAGACAACTAAAAATACTAAAAAAAAAATCATTGAGTCTGTTTTTTTCCTACATTTCACTGTTCTTCAGCTCTGCAATAAAGCAAAGAAGGGGGGGCAGTGAGGGAATTACGGAAGAGAAGATAAGGGGATTTAAAAATGGTTCTTTGACCTCCAAAGCAGTGGTGAGAAGAGAATTTTCTCTAGTTATGGAAATTACAGTCTGCTGCCTAGATAGAGATAACTCTGCAGTGCAACTTTATTCTTGCTGAGCTTTTCTTTCCTTTAATCCTGCTGACTAGAAACAGTCTATTTCTGTACCGTAAGCATCATCAACTGAAAAGCCTTAATTTAATTCTTCTAGACAGGACTGTGAGATGTTTCTGTGGTTGCTATTATTAATAGAAGAAAGCTAGTAAAAACTATTTATTTCTTAAATATAGTGACTGCAGTATTTAATCCTATTAAATTGGGCAGCACATTTTTAATTCATCTGTATCATCACAAGAGATTCATACATGTGACTACTGTTTTCTGGCTCCAGAGGGAGAATAAAATTTATAAATTAAGCACTGAAGTTCATCTGCATTCCATCTGCTGGGAAAGGGAGAAGAAGAGCAGGAGCCTTGTGAAGACTCATCTGCTAACAAAATTATGAATTAGATGCTTGCCTGGTGTCAGCTGTTGTGATATGAAGAGTGCAAAGTGGGTACAGAAATGCAGAGCTAGCTCATGAGCTTGTCATTGCTAGCTTAATTTCACTGATGGTGCTTGAAATGCCCTCGTAATTTTTTCCAGATGAAGAGCAAAATAGTGAAGAGCTTTCCCCAGAAGCAGTGTAAAAATGTTTTTCACAAAGACTTAAATATTGGGCTGATGGGTTTGAAAGAGGCAGAAAAGAAGTCTGAGAGAGTTTCTCATCTGGGAGAGAATTACTGACACAGACTGATGCACTACAGACAACTTAGTTAATCCACTCAATATCACTGTAGGAAAAGATGGAGGAATTGCCAGTGGTGGTGTAAGGGCCGGCAACACAAAATGCTGCAGCACTGCAAGAAACACTTCATTGTGCAGCCCTGCTGCTATGGTCATCCATATCATTTTAAAATCAAGTTGGTTGTTTTTCCTCAAGCACTGTGGATTTGTGAAAGCTCTGACTGTGGCTTAACAGTCCACGGGTGGCTCCCAGCAGCTGGATTCTCTTGCTGCAGCAACCATGGCTGTCAGCGCACATCCATCCCCTGCAGAAAATGACCGTGTTCCCCCAATGGTACATCAAATTTTAATTTCTGGTATGAGCTTGAATTTTTCTCAAAGGTCTTTTGAGTCTTGATCCGTGGTTTTTGTCATTGTGGTTGTCTTTCCTGTATTCCTTACGAACAGGTGGAGAGTCACTTCACTCTCTGCAGCACCCAGTGCACAGCTTTCAGAGGGTGTAAATCATGGATACAGTTTTGCAATAGAAATTGCAATACCAGTTATGGATATCATGGATTTGGCATCAGCAGTTCACATGTCTGTTTCTTTTAAAATATGGACACTGCCACCACAGGAACCTCATGTTTTACGTTTGCTGTCAGGGTTGGTTTTATGAGTGAGAAAGTGAAGCAGTGAATTTGAACATGCACCTCCAATATATGTATATTTATTACAAATTATATACAACTGTACTAATATAGCATGAACATTATAAAACATACACAAAAACATTAAAATAGGATGAGATAAATGTGAAACAAATGTTTTTATTTTATTTTTAAATGCAATTAATTAATGGTACAAAAAGTATTTTCTTCCCACTCTCCAATTGCTTGTCCTGAGCAGCCCTGATGTGCACATACCTTGTTTTTGAGACCATTAGGGTGCCCTCATGGTCCAGGTGCCCTGAAACCCTCACTAGAAAGCAGTATCTTCCTTTTCCCCACAGGGGGCCATGGGCGTTTGACCACCTCCTCCTCCTCCTCCCCACCCTCCTGGCTCACTGCCGAGCTGTCTTCACTCCTGCACCTACTACTGCTGCTGCTGGCAAGCATTTAGAAATCCCCCTTAGAAATCGCCTTTAGAAATCCCCTGCCCTGGGCACCTCTGCTAACCACTTTCACATTGCTTGTATCAGATTAGTACAATCACTTAAGCAGCAGGTGTTGAGCTTTTAATTACATCCACCGTATGTTCTGGCTGCACAGCACACAGATGTGTTATTTTTCTACTCGATATACCCATCAGTTCTAATTATTCGAAACCATTGGAGTCAGAACAGACAAAAATGTCAAGGTATACTCTTTTGACTCTTTGAATTACTAGTGTTCAGGCAATAAACTAACCCCAACCCTAAGACCAAAGAGAAACTCAATGACAGCCTGGGCAGCCCAGATGTCTGGCCATGGCCCAACTTGCAGCATCACCCACTTTTTTTCTTTGCTTTTGGGGGTTTTTCTTGCATAAGCTATGCAGGAAACCTAACCACATTTACTCCCCTTGCAAGATGATGAAGATGTTTGGCTCTGCTCTGTACTAGGGCTGTCCCTCACCCACTGGGCCCTAGAGGAGGCATCCCCTGCCATGGCTTGGGGGTGCAGTCTCCCCTGCCCAGGAGATGGTAAGCAGCTAGTTATCCTAGGTGGGAAGGGCTTTGATTTTCTTTCTTGGTAGAGTTTGTGCCAAGTTATGGTTTATGTGAGGGTTATAAAAAAAAAGCAAACCAAAACCCAAGTTTGTCATGAATTTAGTAGGACTTTGTCACCAGCAGTATAGCTGATGGTGATAACTGAGGGGTTTTTGGAGCATGCACCTTTGGGTAGGTCTGTGGGCTGTCATTCAGTTTAGGACTAGGCTTTTATAGGGTAATTGAAGCAAGCATTCCAAAACTTCCAATTCCCCAGCTGGGGACCTTACTGTGCAGGAGGCTGAGCTAGGAATGAGGCTGGCATGACTTGGGTCCAAAGCCTTTTCTCGCCTTTTGCAGACTGAGTCACATAGTGTATCCCAGGGATCTGTAAGCTGATCACAGATTTAAGGTTGAACCTCAGGGGAAAGAGGACTAATGGCCTCACCAAATGTCCACAATTGCACTCTTCATAGCTACTTATGTCCCCTAAAGTCTGATAACTAACTATGTTTGCTCAAGTCTGCAGCACCTGAGGAGTTATGAAAGTGGCTGCCTTCGATTGCAGCCCATCTTTTCTCTCCTTTCTCAAGAGTAATTCTCCCCCTGAATGGACTTAAGGGCAAAGTACTGGTGAGAGCTGGAAAATCGATAGCCTCAAGAATGAAAGACATTGCTGGCATTTAGATAAACTGGAGTTTACAGAAGAAAAATTGCTGGCAGTATTAGCCAAAGGTTTTGTTCTCTTCCTGCTCTTCCTCAGTGTGTTATTCAGGCTAGGTTAGGATTTCTTCTAACTGGGAGTTAGGAAACCTGCAGCCAGATTGCTCCTGGGCAGGGGAAGCTACTTGAGGGAGCCAAAATCCTTCATCTGTTGGAGCAAGGACCATTTCCCTCAGTAATTACTTCAGGTTAGTGTTGGGGTTACTTATGTTTTGCCCTAGGATGAGGCAAACCTGGGAACATTGCAGAACAGATAAATCCCACATACATGGCTTCTTCAAAACTATTTCTGTACCAATACTAAACTAACAGCTGTGTTGCACAGCCTATTAGAAAACAAGAAGGCAAAGCAAGACTGCTGCTGTTGAGTCTGAGGTCCAGTAAACACACCTTGAAATAATTTTCCAGGAAAAGTTTCATTTTTGATTCCTGAGAAGTATTTATGACAGGAGTTAAATCTGTACAAACAAGAAACATTGATCTCCAGCAGAGCTGTGTTCTTTCAGTGTCTTAGAAAAGTAGTTTCAGGGGAAGACATTTTTCTAACCGAACGGTTTGTCTGACTAATTTCCTGAGTACTAGTCTTAATTCTTGGTTATGACAGGAAAATGGTAAATTTTGTTGCTGGTATATGAGGAGCAGGCCTATTTCACTCTTCTGGGGGTTTTTAGGTAGGTGTAAGAGACCAGAACTCTTTCTGTTTCACAGCTTTAATGGTTGGCCTTATTTTAATAGTTGTATCATTGAAGAGGGTGTTTACTTTCTGGTTTCTAGGTGAAAATATCGAGCTCTGAAATTCTCACAGAATGTCCTGTTTGTCCTCTGCTTATAGCATTTTTATGGCACGTGTTAATAATTCATGGGGAAAAAAATAATTGTGGTTAAAATTCTACTCCTGGCTGCATAAAGGCAGTTTATTGACCTTTCTAAAGGCTTTTATTTTCATCTTTTTATTGGCTTATCCGTAAGTTTTTCTCAAAGTTGACCTTCACAGCTTCCTGATGCAAAGCACAACTTCTTGTTTGTATGACTCTGGGTAACCTTGAAGTGCCCTGAGCCTACTGAAAATTCAGGAGGGACAAACCAGAAACAGCAAATTGAATCATCTCCCAGATGCCTAGAACACGCTTGCACCAGCAAATCAGGTAGTACACAGTGGGGTATCCTCTGCTATCAAGGATGTTTTCGAACTATTTTAATTATGCAGAAGCCTGTCATCAGAAAAAAGGATGAGTACTGACCGTGATTTCTGTCAAGAAATGTGTTCTTAATGGTACTTTATATCCAGAAATGCACAAATACTTTACATGATTGAATTCTTACAGTACTACTTTGAACTAGCAATATTTTACCTAGCTGCACACAAAGATGCGTAAACTGAAGCACTGAAGAGCTTCCTTGTCTTACACTAAGGCATCACCCTGAGTTCCCTGCTCTGAATTCCAGTTTCTGCTCTCCCCATCAGCTATCAAAAAGGCAAAAGGAAAAGACAGTTTGTAGGCACACTAATGGCATCCTGGTATTGACAACTGCCACTTGCTGCCAGGCACACAGACTGATTCATTTTCAACCATCTTATGTGTAATGTAACACAATGGCAGTTTTGCAGGTCTGCTCCTAAAATTATAGCCCCAGTCTCTGGAGCTTTTAATGTAATGGGTTATTATTACATGGGGACACAAGCACCAGAATTATCAATGATTTTTCTGAACTTTTCTGGGGGTAGAAAGTGGCAATAAGGGACAATAAAGTAGTGATAATCTGGAAGATTTTTTTCCCATGAACTATCTGTATCCTATGCAAGAGCTAGGGTAAATTTCAACACTGCATGTGGGATTATTTGTGTTGACAGTGAACAAGGACATCTTGTATCTTTTTTTCTCTTCTTAGCCTTAAAAAAGGAATAGTTTATGGCTGACTGTAAGGAATTAGAGCCTACGTAAAAACTGTGCCTTTTTTCTAGAGAACTTCTAACTCTACCTCCGCGTTATCATTCAACTCCATGATTGAATCTAGCCTGCAGTAAACAAGAATTTAGTGTAAAGCAATCAGTGTTCTGTTCTAGCTGGGTCTGGAAGAAGAAAAGTTCCTGATGAGCCATTGACATTCGTGGTGCCAGCAGAATTTACACTATCTGAAGATCTGAATTCTACAGTCTGCTCACAGCACTGTTTTATTTCTTATCCTTCCTTCCATTTCCTGTGTTATTGAAGCCTTTCTTGGATGAGGTCCAGCTCTCTCCTGGGAAGTCAGCTGTATGGTATCAGATACACCAACACAGGCTTCAGGCTGCTGTGAATTCAAGTTTTGCATGCCATGAAGCTTCTTCGACTGTTGCATTCATAACACGTAGTATGGGATATTGGTTAGCAAGGACCCCCCTGGCCATGCTGGCTGCATGCTGCTCACACCTGGAGAGTAAATAAAAGCACTGTGTGCCTCCCCAGTCTATAGGTACAGGCAGTTGTTTTCATCACATTCAGCATCTTTTGTTAAAAATAATATCACACATACACACTGTCTCAGGAAACTCAGTTTCATTTGTAAGTTTGGGGATTAATCCACTGTAAATACACCAGACACAGCAGTCAAGCTAAACGCTGGAAGGCAATGCTGTACCATCACTACATTAATTCACCAGGCTTATCAGTATTTTAATCGCAAAACCCAGGTGGCTTTTCTGAACCATGGGATTATTAAAGCACAGTGGGAATTCTCCTATTTATTGCCACCCTATTCAGGAAGCAACTATTCTGCAGCAACAATAGATTTACTTCCTACAGCTGCCAAACATTGCCACCAGTACATACTAATGTTTCTGAGGAGAAGCTATTCCTTCTAGATAGAGCATGTCAGATCACAGGGTTGTAGCTGCAATAGACAGCTCAGCTCTGCAGCCTGTGGTCTAAGAAGGCTGAGAAGTAAATTCTGATATTAAGAAATTAAAACCAAAGTCATGTTTTTCATGGCCTGGGAAAAAAGCTCCACAGTTCAGTTCCAGTTTCAGCCTCCCTCTGCACTGAATCTGCCATCTGAAATGGCTTATTTTAGCACAGGAACATGTGGAGGAAATGGACCAGGCCAGGTCTGTGTGCCAAGCTGCTCCCAGCTGCTGCCTCAGCACCACTGCGTCCAATGGCATGTATGTACCATCAGACTGAGAGAGAGGGCAGAGAACAGCAAAGATGCTCTGGGGCACCAATATGACATGGTGGCTTGCGCAAGCCATGGGCTACAGGGCCATAAAGGAAAAGTAAAACAAATTAATGTAATGCTGGTCATCACATGGACAAAGCCATGGGAGAAGCTGAGGACAAATGGTAAACAACACCACAACACTTTACCTAGTCTTCTTTAGATTTGGATCATCAATTAATGTGTTGTAGAGAAGAGTTGTCATTTCCCATCCTTGGAGATATTCAAGACTAGACTACACAAGGCTCTGAACAACCTGATCTAAGTTATGCTGCTCCAGGGACCCCTTCCATCTTAAATTGCCCTATTACCCAAAAGCTCAGGATAATAAGTAAATAGCAAAAATAGATATAATATTTGTAAGGAGACGTTATCGTCTCTATGGTTATAGAGATGTGATGTGAACCCTGAAAGGCCACAGTGTTTCTACTTCCAGGAAGGAGCTGTGAATTAAATATATCAATAAGAGGAAACCTTCACAGTATGGCTTTCTAAAAAGATGTATCACATGCTCTATTTTTCTCTAAGAGAATAGGCTCTCATTCTCATTTTCCTGTGTATATACTTTATGGCTCTTCATTGAGATGCAGTACTGGGTAAGCGGGTAGCATTACACTAGATTACATAAATGTGAATTAGTACTTTGGCAAGACAATAGAAAATCAGTGATCTTAGCATTTGGATTTGCTGGAAAGCTCATTTCTTAGGGGGAAAGCAGTAGCTTTACTGAGCAATTAAGTAATAGATGTGAATTGACTAGATTTCTTCCATGTGTTTTGGAAAGTTACTTTCCTTTTGTGCTACAGCCTAGCAGCACCAAGCTCCACCAGGTTTATAGTGGATTCCTGAAGTGCTTTTTTGTTATGTGTCAAAGTTTGTAGTACATATCTTATATATTCCATGTGCCCCTACTGTTCCTATTTTAGAATATAGGTATATACCTTTAGCTTTATGGTCTTCATAGAGCTGAAAAATTTTTATTGATTTCACACAAAGGAAAATCACTGTGAACTGATCTTAGGATCATGTGCTGAGCTGGCAAGCTGCACTGGTAGACACAATGCCTCTGGGGAAAGATGTGTATAAGAACAAGCCATATGAAGCCAAGTCATAGTATGGGTCCTGTTGCTGCTTCTGAAATTCAGATATTCAACGATTAGGTATCATTGTATATATGAAGGGTATTTTTGCCACCCGAGACATCTGCAGACTTACTCAATTGCACTTTAGAACAGAATGTCACTTGGGTGACATTTCTCACTCACCTTTGACAACACAAATGAATGCCTGACCTGCCTAAAAACTAAAAAAAAAACCCAAAACCTAACAGCAAAACAACCCATTTCTCTCCTGTTCTTTTCCTGGTAGTAAAGTATTCCGTTTTATCCAAGTTTAATACCTATAAATCTCATTTCTTTCTTTATTGCACATTTTTTCCTCCCTTGGAATACCTCAAATGACTGGAGTTTATTTCGAAGTAGAGAAACTGAAAATCAGTTATCTTATTTCTCTCTTCTGGCACCAAAAATGCCCCCCTAAAATTCTAACCTCATCATTGCTGTCACATTCATCTGTCTTAGGCTTTAAAGTGGTGCAAGGCAAAGCCATCAGGTCTGTTCTCAAAATCTTACCTGGATCATCAGCGTCACATAATTTCTCATCAGAGTCAGCTGTACTGTGTGAGGACATAGGCAGTCACAGTGGTGGTCCTTGCATGTAAGGGGAAAGAGACACCAAAAGGCATCAGTGACAACTCACATTCCAGAAAACACTAATGGGAAGATGCAGCCAGCAGCAGTGAGTGGCGTTCAAGCACTGTAAAAGTGCTTTATAGTTATAGTATAGTTTATAGTATAGAACTATTTATATAGTTCCACCTATTCCTTTGAATGCATGCCATGCTTGTTTTTTCTTGCTTTCCCATGCCTCATGGAAGGCTCTCAGAGTCATTATGCGTCCTCTTCATTGCAAGGTTTGTGGCAGCAACATCAACTTCTCAAACCCCCAAAACCAAGACAAAGAAGGGCAGAGGGGAAGGAGAGGAATAAGTGGTGCATTACCATCATGGTGAAAAATGTATAAATGTATAAAAGAAAACCAAAGGTTTACAGCAAAAAATTGTCTAGAAACATGTTTTTGCTGATCAGATCTGTTTAAAATACAATGGGAATTGAGCTTCTGCTCTTGTTTCAGAAGCCACCTGTGCTTGTTACAGAAGCCTCCATAGTGCATGTGCCAGTGTCCCTCCATAGTGCATGTGCCACTCTTGTTTGCAGAGCAAGGCAAGATGAAGAAAGGCAACACTGTGGTTCTGCTTTGGCATCTTCCTGCACTCTCTCAGTTTATGTCAGATCATCAAATTGATTCGTTTTGATGTGTACTTTTCTGTTAGTTAGACAAAGCTAAACTGACCTTAGTCTGCTCCGTATGCCAATCTGAGCCAGTGTAATTGTCTCAAAACAGATTGATTGAAGAAGTGCTTGTTGTTGTATTTATAAGATTAGACCTGCTTCTGCTTTTGAAAAACCTTCACTGGAATTAAGTTTCTGTAAAAGACAAGCCCATTCTCCCTGTTTCACAGCTGGGCACAACCCGCCACATGATTCCAGGGGTTTAGAAACATCTGACACCCTCCCTAAATCACTTCTTTGTATAGAAAGGGTTGAAATGAAAAGAAATACTTCAGTCTTCATTTCCCATGGCTCTTTTTATTGATATGAAATTATTGATTGAAAAAATCAAACTTATTTAGAATTGTGTTTATGTTGAAAATCTTGGCAGTCTGTTTTCAGTCAAAATACTGCTTTAAAAAGATGGAATAAGTAAGACACAGAGAGAAAACTTCACTCCATACAAAACTGCTGGCTTTCAATCAGGAACATTTTAAAGAAGATTTGTAACATAAAAAAAAAAAGGAGTTTACTTTTAGGCATGATGAAAAGACAAGGTTTGTACATAGAGTTGATCATTTTACTAAATGAAGTAGCTTAATTGGAAAAAAATAAGGGTTTGGATACCAAAACTCTGCTCTAAGAGTCTCTGAAGAACCTGGATATTTGAGATTGTTAAATTTGTTGGTATCTATTATTTTAAGAGACTTCTGTTGGAGAAGCTCCCAGACTGCCTCCTCTCCTTAAGCTGCCTCAGCCTGGAACATTCAGAAACTCATTTGAAAAACAGGGTTGTAGAAGATGTAAAATAGGCACAGAAAAAGGGATTAGACATCTAAATAGCATAGTTAGAAAGAGACAGTTAAGCTAAATTGTATCTTCTTCAATTTCACGGTCCTTATTAACTTCTGAAGGAGCTTGGCGAATATAACCAAGGGCATGGTTTGGTGTTTGAAGTGCAAATTCAGCCTGCCTCGTCCCAGTTGGAAGCTCTTGTATCAGTTTGTAAAACCTAGGAGTACTTTTTTCACGCTACTTTGGTAATACATTCCACAAATTGTACCCGCAGTGGCAGTGTTATTACTGCTCACCAGGCAGATAAACACGCAGCCTTTCAGGTACTGGTGCACAGAATTCACCCCAGCCATCGCCCTACTGGAGGTAACACTGATTCCTTTGAAGTCAGTGGGAAAACTTCAGAAACTCACCTTGAATTTCAGTGGAATCTCTGAAACATGAGATGAAAAATATCTAGAAATACTCTTAGTGCCACAGGGACTAATAAAGACTCTTGCTTTTGTAATTGCACTTCATTAGACATGTAATGATTTCATGCCTGGAGAATTTGAAGGAACAACGTAGCAAATACACATGCCAGCACACATTTTCTTTGCTGTCTTCTGCTAAAACTTTCTGTTCTGACAGCATATCTGAACAGCTGGAAGATTCATAATCGTTGCTCTAGTTTAACGCCTTCACGGCTGAGTTTTTAATCCGCAGCAATCTGCACTTTAGGCCATGTGGATGAACATACTTCCACATTACAACAACTTCATTACAGTTTTTCTATCAAAAACTCTTCTATGCTCATCTGAAAAAATAACTGGGCAGGAAATGGAGACCAAAAAATGATATATATCCTACCTTTGTTTAATTCTAATCCTGTTAAAAGGGAAAGCTCTTGAAGGGTCTTTTATGACTATTTGAAAATACATAACTGACTAAAAAGGTAAATGTTTATATTATTGCCTCCTGCAGTGAGAAAAGAAACACCAAGCATCTAAGCTAATCTTAACTAAAGCTTCAGCACCCACAGTTACCTAAGCTCTTGAGACCATTGATAATCAGTGGCTTTGCTTCTCTTTCCCTTTAGTTGCTCTCAGTTCACCAAGAGCCACCAGCTGATGACAGTCTTTGTCACCTCTAGCTGTCAGCCTGTATTCTTCCTCTGCCATCCTCTTGCACCCAGTCACCCTCCATGAAGCCTGGCCTGGCCAAGTGAGAGGGGAGGGAGTTGTGCCTCACCAGCATGAGCAGAGCTCACCCTGCAAAGACCAAACTGTATTTTTGCTGTATGAATCACTCTCAAAGCATACACTCAGCAGCCAGCTCTGCACATCAGCTCACATCTACTTAGAGCAGCAGGGCTTGCAGTGCAGGAACACAAAGGGCATTCAAGAGACAGAAGGCAGTGTACAACTCAGAGCACAGCAGCACTTTGATGTCCTTGGATAAAAGTATAAAATATTTTCTGACACATAACAGATAGGTCAAGGTGGTGTTAGTCTTGTTTCTTAAAGAGATAACAATACATTTTGTTCTTGTGAAAACAACTTCTAAAATTCACAGATTTTTCTGGATGCAGACTGTGCTACTGAGATTTCCTTAATGGTTTTCAGACCAAAACAGTGTGTTGTTTGTCTTTCTTCTTTTTTTGTCTCTGAATGAAATCCAGACTAATCTACTCTGAATATGTCCCTAGCACCAAGAACTTTCCTCCCTGCCTCATGCACCCTCCCATGTTCAGCGACCCCCTGATTGACTTTCTAGGGTTACTAGCAGGAAAAGGCTGGGGGGAGAGGCCCAGAGATGCCTCCCCTGTTCCAGGAGTTGGGAAGCAAGGTTCAATTGAAAAATGCTGCAAGCCTCATGGGCAGCATCTCTGCTGAGGCTGGTGTCAGCACACACTAAGTTGCTGAGGCTGGAGCAGAGTAAGGGAGAAGCAAGTAGGGTTGGCTGTTTTTGTCTCCCTGCAACCTAATTGCATGGAAATGTTTTGGGAACACACAGCTGCCATTACACATGGCACTGGCCCATATGTGGAAGCAGAGAGAAATGTCTGTTTAACCAACCACAGGATTTCTATGTGGCTGCAGGAAAATGTGCTTTTCCTAACCCTGACAGACAAGCCCTTGGCAATTTATCCATCCACAGCAGCCATCTGTTTCAATAAGGATCATCTACACCCAAAGACAGGTGGGACCATAAATCTGCATGGCAAAGCTAATGTTTTCGCTCTGTCTCTAAAGACAGATAGTTGCCAAGTGACACCTCTGCCATCATCAGCCTTTTAATGAGAAGCACTGACTGCTGGAGGCGCTTTGGGAACCCAGTTAACATCTGTCCTTTTCTGCTCCTGCACTAGGGGTTCCCATCAGCAAAGCTCTGCTCTTTGGTACTTGACCTACTACCTTCTCCACTTGTATATGCTGACCCCACCCCAGGAAACACTCTCCCTCCATCAGCTTTGTTGTCAACCAAAGTGCCAGGCACCCACCAACCCCATGGGCCTTCTGCAGCTCATCCACCCTTGTGCTCTGGGCTAGGAGGGAGACCAGTGTTCATCTCTTCGCAGAGAAGTTACTTAATTCACATGGTTTTGGGGGGTCTGTATGTTGCTTGCCTTGACTTTTCCCCATCAAACTCCCACAGGGCACTTCAGCAGTGCCCACGCCCCGTCTGGAAAAGATACTGGAATTAAGGCTGAGAAAATGTGGCCCAAATATTCTTCAGCCTGCTAAGTCTACTGTTAATTAGGAGAGACAGAGCAGTCATTGGCTGCATTGCAAATGTAATTATGAGGCTTTTTAATGGATTTAAATGGGTTTAGCTATTCCAAAGCAGCTTTCATACACGTCTCTCAGCTGCAGAGTGTTTAGACCTCCATGGAGAATTTGACTTCTCACAAACTAGCTTTGTTGGTTTGTTTATGTAAGGATTTAGGCATTTTGGGTGTTAAGGAAGCTTTAAAAGGTTATTGGCTGCAAAGCAAAAGGACCAAGTTGTCAGCCCAGGGTAAAGGCAATAGCTGATCTGTCTGACGAGAATGGTTTATTCAAAATTAAATTGGTCACACTTGTGGCTTACCCCAAAAAGTGCTGATCACCTGATCACCTCATAAATTCAAAGAAAGCCTGTGCTCTAAGATAAAGACTATGCACAGAAACTGCGTACCTTTTACATGGAAGCAGAGAACAGTTAGATCACAGCCTGCCCCAAGGTATTAAACTTGTTCAGTGCCCTAAAGTTTTCAGCAATGACAAGCGCTGCAGGGAAAATGCCCTTCTTGAATTGCAGCCACAGCCTAATATGTGCACATGCTGCTCAGCCCCTATTAATTGCTGTTTCACGCTGGCTGCTCCATTTTCTTCTCGGGATAATATCTCGGTGGATTTGCCCAAGAGGATCACGTTATCTGTCTGTAACCCAAATACTTCTTTCTTACCTTGCTTACCTCTCACAGCCACACAAACTCTGGTGGCAGCGCTGACCTTTGGTATGTTTATTATTGCTCACCAGTGAGGCAGCCCTATAAATCTACAGAGTGTTTTATGAACGTAAATACATTGCTCCTGTTCAAGGCCAGGTTGAACAGGGTTTTGAACAACCCGGTCTAGTGGAAATTGTCCCTGCCCGTGGCAGTGGGGATGGACCTAGATAATCCTTAATTTCTCTTCCAACCCAAATAATTCCATGATTCCGGAAGTGTTCTATAAATCTGTTCTGAGGAAAGACCATATCAGTTTAAAAAGGGCTGTGCCAGGAGAATAGTTGGATCAAGGTTAATGAGCTAGTCAGGTATGATCCGAGACAGGCCACATGTGTAAGAATGTAGGTGACTTTATTAATCTCAGCCTGGCAGAGCTCAAACTAGTGCTGCTCTCACAGCATTATGTGAGAGCCAGTTCAATACTTAGCAGTGCTGAAAAGTTGAAGCAGAGCATTCAGTACCAGACATTTTCCACCTCAGTTATCCTTTCTGCAATAAAACCTGGCTTTCCATGAAGGAGGCTGCATGAGAAGTGAAAGAAGGGAGGAAAGAAACAGTGATGACAAGAGAGGAAACTTCCATAGCATTTGCAGCTGAGCAAACTTGTTGAAACTCTTGTGTTGGTTTGGTTTATCAGGACACCCAATTACCCACCCACTGGTGCTACGTGCCCTCCTCACACCACACATTGCTCTCACAGCAGAAGAGGTTTCTCCATCACTCAGCTGGAAGCTGAGAGAGGAGTGGCTGGGGAAGCAGAAGAGGCTGCATAGAAAACCTCTCCAACTCCTCCTGGTTGTATGTGGGGGATGTGACTTTGCCTGATACAGCCCACAGGGGTTAAAGAACTGAATCTATTTTGGACTTTTTTGTCTTTGGAATAATCTTGATGTAAAAAGCTGCTTGGAGTCACTGGTTCCCTTTTGTTCTTCCTTTTTGTTCTGTTCCAATGAATGTCATGGTCTAAGACCTTTTAATTTTCTACCCAGAGCTCTTTACCTCAGATTTCAGAAATGTGCAGTTTTTCTGTGAATGTTGAACAAACCGTAGTGCACAATTACCTACAAATTGCCATCGGATGGATGTTGATTGCAACAAATAAGAACTGCAGAGATTGTACAGAAGCAACTTGAAAGCAACAGAAATGAAGCTCATTTATGTTTTCTCAGCCTGCCTTCAGTAGCTTTGTTTCACATACACATTTTCTACCCCAATTGAAATTCAAATTACTTTTTATGTGGGTAGGTCTATGTGAGAACTAAGGATACCCTTCATCTGCAGATTTGGGAATCTTGTATTTAAAATGTGGTGTTTAGCCAAAAGGCAGGTTTTCAAGCCAAGCAGCCTGACCTGAGCAAATGAAGCGGAAGTACCTCACCAAAGGGAAACCTTCACTGTGCGGTTTGGGCAGAGTGAGACCCTTGCCCCAACCCCATCTGTTCATTCACAAAAATCTGTGAGCATTGCTGGAATGGACTAAGCAGGCACTGCAGCAAGGAAGCAAGAGGGAAAGGCATGAGAATTGAGCCCCATGTTCAGCATGTGTAACTCAGCAGGCTTTCTATCTGCAATTAGCCCTTTTACAGAACTGCTGCTCAAGCACAGCAGAGCCTGCCTATGAACTGGGAGCCATTAATAGATTTTTCTTTCTCAGTCACTTGCTGTGAAATTGCAGTGACATGGTATGAGGGAAGGGAAGTGCTGGTGCCATTGATGAAAGCCCCGAGATGCATCTTCAAAAGAGGATGAAATTTCTTTCTTCTAAAAGAGAGAATGCAAGAGATAAAAAAGGCAACAGCTCCCACCACCTGCTCCCACTTCAGTGGTGAGGGATATTTGGAGAATGGATGCTCTTTAGTATTTACAATACCATACGTGAGAGAAGACAAACCCACTAGTGCTTTGCTCTGTTTCACACTACTAGTTAGCACTGGGGGAAACAGGAAGCTCTTTCTGCTTTCTGAATTGTAGAGATTGTGTTTGAAAAGCCACTCACTCCTGAAGAGTGCTCACACGACACAAGCTGAAGTCACTCATTCAGAAAGTACTCCCTGCCATCTGACATCCGGATGGTTTCTAAGCACAGTAATCAACTTTCTGGTTCCATACTGAGTGTTTATTTGAGAGCAAATCACCTGACTCTTATAGTGAAGGGGTAGGACTTGTGGTGCCAGGTCCTGCACTTGGGCCACAGCAACCCCATGCAACACTACAGGCTTGGAAAGAGTGGCTGGAAAGATCCTGGGGGTGCTGATTGACTGCTGGCTTTACATAAGCCAGAGTGTGCCCAGCAGTATGTGCCCAGCAGCCAAGAAGGCCAATGTCATCCTGAGCTATATCAGCAATTGTGTGGCCAGCAGGGCCAGACAGTGATTGTCCCCTTGTACTTGCCACTGATGAGGCAGCACCTCAAGTCCTGTGTTCTGTTCTGGGCCCCTCACTACAAGAGAGACATTGAGGTGCTGGAGTGCTGCCAGAGAAGGGCAACAAAGCTGGTGAAGGGTCTGGAGTACAAGTCTGATGAGGAGCAGCTGAGAGAACTGGGGTTGTTTAGTCTGGAGAAGACAAGGCTCAGGGGGGACCTTATAGCTCTCTACAGCTACCTGAAAGGAGGTTGTAGAAAGGTGGGGGTTGATCTCTTCTCCCAAGTAACAAGTGATATGACAAGAGGAAATGGCTTCAAGCTGTACCAGAGGAGATTTAGTCTGGATATTAGGAAAAAATTCTTCACCTGAAGGGCTGTCAGGCATTGGAACAGGCTGCCCAGGAAAGTGGTTGAGTCACCATCCCTGGAGGTGTTTAAAAGATGCGTAGATGTGGATATTAGGAACATGGCTTAGTGGTGGATTTGGCAGTGTTAAGTTTACAGTTGGACTCGATGATCCTAAAGGCCTTTTCCAACATAAATAATTCTATGATTCCATATTTTTGTTTCAGGACACTTTGGCTGTGTTCTCCTTCTAGTACAGCACATTAAAGACATAACATATGGACTTCAGGCAGTGACCAAAAAAAATTCTTTTACAGGTACTTGTCCTGATGTCTGTCTTCCTCCAGAAAACACTTCCAGCTAAACCTACACAGTGGACACAGAAGAAACAGCATGATTGGAGAGGAATGGTGAGAGACTGGATCTGTTCAACTTGATGCTTTCCCACTTGCTGAAGGAAAGTTGTATATTTTTCCCCTTTCATCCTCTAATTTTGAACGATCAGTGCAATAAATCAGCAGTAATTAGACTCTGTAGCTTTGCATTCCTCGACAGCCTCTAATTAGCAATGTAGCACTCTGCACAACCAGCCTGGCCCTCAAGCACTGTGTGATACCGCTCTTCTGGGTGGCACTGCATCCTGACCATGTGGGCTGTGGAAGCCATGCCTTTTCCTTCAGGAAGAGGGCACACCACAGGGGCAGCTGCTCCAGAGCCTGAACAGGGCTTTCGTTTTGTCAGGGTTTACAGCTGTGTCTCTTGTTCATGGCCAAGGGGTGGAACCTTCCAGCTATGGTGGCTGACCAGGACCTTACTCTCGTCTCTCCTCCTCATTCACAGCCACCTCGCTGGTGAGCACAAGCACTGAAAACATGAGGAAATGTAAGACTGTAGCGGACACCCTTAAGCAAAAAACGCCTCTGAAAGCTGTAGCTATCTCTTGACAAATGTGAATTTTCTTTACTGATGACTCCAGTTTAAAGTGACAGTTTTTAAAGCAGCTTTTTGATTTGATTTTCAAGGTGTCTTGTGCCTTATCTTTTTCCCTTTGGGCCATGACGAGGTCAGGAGCTATCTGTTGAACATGAACTTCAATCCTGATGCAGACTCTAGAGCATGGTCACAGTAGAAATGAACCTATTTAACAAAGCTGGAGGTGCTCAAGATGCTTGCCTATAGGTGCTCCTGCTGTTCTTCTGAAGGTGAATAAAAGATCTTCATGTATATGAATTAGGAATTTCCTAGAGAGAGCTCTACACAACATCCTTTTGCTTTTTATATTTGCCAGTTAGGTGTTTATTACTATTTTTAGGTGTTTTTTAGGTGTTTATTACTATTATTACTAATACTATTTTCACACCTAAATCTTATACAGAGATTATGACCTTTGTGCTATAGAAAAGAAGATACTTAATCTATCTTGGTTGCAGTTGTTGTTTTTTTTTCCTTGCTACTCTTACTGTCAGTGTTCTCAAACATACCTTGATGTTTCAAACTCATGCTCAGAACATGCACTTCTCCGCTGGGTGTTTCTGCTGCTAATGAGCAACAAAGATTATACTATCCAGTATTAATAGCACTGCAAGTGCTGGGCAGCTGCTGGTGGTCCCTGTCACACCAAAAGCAAGTACTGCACAAGGGCTTCCCTTGTGCCACTGTTTGCAGTGCAGGAGGATGAAATGGTGCAGTGGCACAAGGCAGTCCAGCTGAAAACCCAAGGCCTGCAGTGTGCAGAGGAACAGGGATAACACAATCAGACAGATCTGTTCTGGGAAATGTAACCTTTGGTTCATGCTCCAGGATTGTGTTGGCATACTGCACTGAAAAAAAAGGCAGCGGAAATATCTGACATAAGAGCAGACTGATTCTGAGCACAGGGAGAATGAGCAGAGAAGAAACTTTACAAGGAAGGGCAGTACAATAGGCAGGAGTACTCTTTAAGTCGTAAATGTGACCCATGTAGTCAAGATGTACAAGCAGCAACTATTTCAAGCCAGATGGACAGAGTTATGCAGCAGTGCTTTCTTTTGCTGCATCAATGAACTGCCAAGGCATCATCTGGAGTCAACCTAGGACAGCAAGCCCAGACCTCCCCTGGCTACAGCAGCCACCCATTTACAGGAGGTCTCTTTCCACAGTTTTAGGGGGTCAACCATTAATACTGATAGTTACTTCATTCAAATATTGCTTTGTGAACTTCAGTTTTCAGGCATTAGGAAAAAAGATGAACCCACTCTGCAGGCTTCATGTGAAAATCCATGGCATGCTTTAAAGCAGGTGCATCTGATGCAAATAAATGGTGCATTCAGAACTTCAGAGTTCCACCCAGCACTTGGTTTTTCAAATTATCATAATCATAGCTATCCCCCACAGAATATTCCTGAGGTGTTGTGACTGATGAAAAATCTTTAATGTCTCATAAACCCATGGATCTGCAGTTTAACCACAAGTCTTTGCAAAGTAGTATTTGGAAATACTCTCCTGTTCTTGAAAAGCTTAATAGGCGATCAGCAAGCTGTTTACTCATCCACAGTGATTTAAGTAAGGATTTGAGAGCACGTAACACTTCTATGCTAGTATTGCTGTCCTACAGCACTGATCACTGGTGCTTAGTAATCAATACTTACTGTTAGTATTGCTGTCCTACAGCACTGATCTTACTGTAACAGGAACTACAGATGAAACTTTTTCAGTCTAAAGGCATAATTTTTTTCCTGCAAGGTTTGAAGGCCAAATGATCTTCACAGTTATATCCCAAAAGCCCAGGGAACACCATGGTTATTGCATGACCTTTGCTACATACAGCTGGAGCATCCAGGAAAAGAGCTGGCTGGCAAATCCCAGCCTGGAAGAGGCTTCATGGCAGCAGGCTTCTGTGTGGACAAAGGCGCCAGTCTAACTGGGGTGAAGACCAGCCCAAGGTGCTGCGTGATGCCCCTCAGGAGTCTGCAGCATCCCAAGAGCAAACTCAGCTGTTTTTTTTTCACTTGGATATAAACAAGCACTTTGCCACCCAGACTTGGGGCCTTGCCCCCATAGCACCCCTTCCTCTACATCACACATAGCCACGTGTGCTCTGCTCAGGACAAGGAGAGATACTCCTGAGCCCAGCATCCCAGCACTCTCAGCTGCCACCATCTCCTCAGGGCTGCCACCAAGCTGATTTTCTTTACAATAGGAGCCATAGAATCAGTAGCAGCAGGAAGCCTGTCAGAGCAAACTCTTTTAATTGATATGTTTATGGCACTGCAATGATGGCAGTAAGGCAGAAATAATCTGACTGATCCTTGGCTGATTCAATCATCTTGGGCACTTCAGAAAACTGGCTCAACTGATCTGATCATGCTATGGGAGTAGACTAATGAACCATCAGAAGTCAACTGGAAAAACAGCAGCTGCGTCTCTTTTTCCCACACTCCTGCTGTCTAACAGAGATGCTGGATGTGGCTCTTTGCTCTTGTTCCTGGCATTGTTTTCCACATTCCAAAAAAGCAAGGATCTCTGTTCTCCCTGATGGATATATATGGACTCTGGCGTGTATCTTCTCCAAGCTTTGGACCTTATATGTCTTTCAGAAGCATAAAAACTATGTATCTGTGGAATGGACAGCAGGGGGTGAGATTTCTAATAGTAAGACTTTGCTTGTGAAATTCTGAGCATTGTCCATGCCTTTGGTGTCACCTGCTCACAGAAAGGGTTGGGAACACTCCTGGCAAAATGTATTTTCTTTTCACAATTCAGGGTAGAAATCGTGCTAGTGAAAGATTACAAAAACCTGACCACTGTGTATTGAGAGTACATGATAACAACTGGAAAAGCTTCCCTCCCCCAGTGTACACTCTTTATATCACTTGTATGTGCCATTCAGCTGTACAATTGTGCAAATACTGGGCAAGCCTTGCATAAATTTTCTAACATGTAAAACAGATCAGGGAGAAAAACCACCAAAACCCAGAGGAAGCCATTTGCACAGCGTTCCTGTAACTTAATTGTGCTTGCAATATCGTCCTTCTGGTGCCTGAAGCAACGGGTTGGTTTTACAGAGATATGTGTGTTCAAAGATCTATTTCTCCTTTGATGTTGTTAAATGTGATCTTAAAATATATCAGTGAAATTGTTAAAAGCCTGATTGAATTTTACTGCTAATAGGATCTCTTCATTTTATCAGTACTCACTTTGGGTCCAAATTCCTATTATTATCAAAGAAATAGTCTGAATTAACGACTGATGCAGTAACACATTTTGGTTTAGATCTTTGCCACTGAAGCAAAAAAACCCCCAGCTTCAGTCCATATAAGTGACTGAAACAAAACTGAAACAGAGTGCTGAATGTTTATAATAATGGACAAATCTGTACACTTATTTTATGTTCAAGTCCTAAACTGGCAGGACACAAGTCAGCTCCAGACTGGAAGCTACAAACCTGTGACTGACCAAATGAGCCACAGAACCAAATTTGTTCCATGGTGTCCAGACTGGGTCTGCCTCATGTTCCTCCAACTTGGAATGCTCAGAGTGAGGTTATGTAAGTGCTCACCTCTCTGTGATCTTGTAGATGGGGTCCATTAATTATAATCTTAATGGTTTTAAAGTATTTTTGTTTTCAAAGAAAATTAATTATAAGCAGACACATTTCCTAAATTAAAAAAGTATTACAAACACTATACAGTTATTTATTAAAGTTACAGTTTCAGAAACTAGCTCTGCTTCTTTCTTTCTTCGTTTCTTCCATCCTTTCTTTCTTTCTTCCTTCCTTCCTTTCAAACTTTCTTCCTTCCCTCTTTCCTTTCTCTCTGTTTTTCCATTATTTTTTTCTCCCAGACAGACATTTTTCATACAAAATGCTCATTTTTTTATCAATTCTGCTGCCTTGCACTGTAATCAGCTGGCTTGGGCCATCCAGGGGGGTTGTCTCCTGGTGGGTAGCCCCACTGCCAAGCCAGAGAAACTGTAGGTACCTCCTCCTGAGATCAAGGACTTCCACTCCACTGAAGTGCACCCCTCTAGGGAGGGTAGCTCACACATTCGGTTTTGGTTTCATAAAGCCCCAATTTTTAACTCATGGGATTTTCCATGACTTCTTCTTGAACCACCTGAATGCCATTGGCTGCAGCCAGGCTGCACTGCACCCTCTGGTTAGGTGACCTTACCTTCCTCTGCATGCAACCAGCTCACACTTTCTTCTAATGAGATTTTCCACTCCCCCTTCCTTTTATGCTGTTCTCAAAACATACTTCCCATAGCAACCACCACATCAATAGCCCAGGATATCATCTCACACAGTGCTGCTGGCTATGAGATCTCCCAGAGTATTCTTCCTGCAGCTGAAAACCAGCAGACAGTTTTCACTGTCAAATATTTCTTGTGCCATTGGTAGCTGGCCTCTCCTCACAGACAGTCCCTCTACCATTTGATACATTCACCCTTGCTGTGCCAAACCAAATTGTTGCAAACTAGCCATACAGCTGAGATTACAAGTGCTGGTGTTTGTCTCAGCAGTTACAGCAGGACTACGTGGCTGGCAAGGAATGCTGCCCATGGGTCAGCAATGTAAGCCTCATCTCCCAGAACATTGTGGCTGTAAATGAGTTTCTTTCTCTTCTGAGCCCATTGTGCTGACAGCCCTTAGAGTCTCTCAGCTGCAGTAGCATCACTTCTGCTTGTTCTCCCATTCACTGGTGGTGTTGCTCAAAGTCATTCAAATCCCTTTGGTAGTGTTCAGTAAGATTTGTGATTTTGCACTTTCTGGCTGCTGTTGAAATTTCCAACTAATACCAAAACCTAGGGGGACTTACTAACAAAAATGGTTGCACATACCTGTGAATCCCAGTGACAATTCATCAACTGTTTAATTTGTATGGATAATTAAAAAATCCTTCTTCTTCAATACAGCTTTTTTTTCTGTATTGGGAAATAAGTTAAGCTACCTGTAGCCTATTATGATGCCATCCCCCAAGGAGGTAAAGCATTTTGAAGCAATAAATCCAATTCAATAGACAGAACCAAGCAATTCCCAACTCCTAAAAGAGTTTGCTAAGAAAGCTTTTCCCCATTAACAGCACAGGAGTTTCAGATAACATGGAAGAGTGACGATATGCTGCTGATAGATTTTAAAAGACTATCCAGGTGAACAATGCAACACAGCAGCCTGCCACAGATCCTGGGAAAAATAATGATGGAAAATAAAAGTGGAGAATCAGTGCTGGTAGAATTTGTCCAGTCCATTTTAGTTATCAGGTGATAACTGTGGCAGTAAGAGTGGTCTGATTGCAGCATGTATGTATTTCCTTAGGTGGAAAATGAAAGATACAAAGAGCTTCTTTAATCTATTAGAAAAAAAATAACAATAAAACCCCCAATTTCATGGAATGTAAATTCAGAGAAATTCAATTAACAATTAGGATCACATTCCTTCCAGCAAGAGCACTTAGTGAGACAAGTTACAGCATGATGGATTTGCCATCTCTTGATGTTTCCCAGAGAAAGCTGGATGCATTCATAGGAAAACAGGTCTGCCGTGCTGGCAGCCCAGGCATGGGCAAGCTGCCCCTTTGCTCTTAGGAGAGGGAAAAGTCATCATGTCCTAAAATCTGGACTGCTGCCTTTCGGCTCAGATGCTTTAGTCCAGGTGGTGGCTGAAACATAAATGCTTTGAGACATCTGACAGGCACTGTTTTGGTTAGCTGCAGACACCAATATATAGTTTACTTCAGGTAAGCAATTTCCCATTTCTCAGGGGCTCTGCACCCACAGGCAG
Organism: Agapornis roseicollis; assembly: GCA_002631895.1. Lineage (NCBI taxonomy): Eukaryota > Metazoa > Chordata > Aves > Psittaciformes > Psittacidae > Agapornis > Agapornis roseicollis. The sequence goes on along the minus strand of NDXB01004240.1, from coordinate 1,427 downwards.
GACATGGACTCCTGGTACTCCCATCAGCCACAGTTGCTCACATGCCAGACTCATGTGCCCAGCCCAACCACACAGAACTGCATGGGTTTTGCCTGGGGAATCCTTCCTGCACATCAGTGTAACAAGACTCAGCGCACTGACTGTTCTAGGCTTAGTTTTCACTCTTCTTCCAGGCATGGTCCATTTACTGTGATTATTTAGGAGTTTCATATAATGAGCCACCCAATACCTGTGTGCCAGCTAGTCTATTTCACTTCAGTGCTCCTACAAATCCAGTGCCTAGGTGCAGTGACTGCAGCATCATGTTTTCACTGTTGTTTCAGCCTGTTAAAAACCAGAAATTTTCCAAGTTGCCTTTCAGAGCTGCCTCCCCAAGGGGTGATTATTTGGGTTCTTTGTTTGGTTTAGTTCTGTATTTGTCATCTCACTTCTGACAGACATTCACATGGACTGGACAGAAATGAGAAAACATAACCAGCACCATCTGTGGCCCTTGAGGGTCTAATGACACTCAACTCAGAGCCCAAGTATTCATCCCATGCCAAATGAGCCCTGGTGATTTCTTCTGCTCAGTTAGCTGCTTCCCAAACCAACTGTGCAAAACTAAACCCTCTACAGGCTCAGTCCCAGGTATCTGGCAAGCCGGTGGCCATGTTTCCTCAGCTAGCCTTTGTCTATGGGGTCTTTGGGACCTTGTTTTGAGGAATCCTGAGTAGCCCTGTGATGCAATGCATGTGGCCTGGCTCTGGGCCAGTGGGATGCTGAAGGAAAAGGCTTGCATGCAAAAGCCTGAGCTCTCACAGACATAAAGACAATGACAATTTTTGTCTGGATGCCATAAAAAATTCCTCATTTGTACAAGCTGCAGTAGAGAGAATTGTATTTGTTTTAAGGATCAGAGATGCTGAGAACATCAAGCATTTGGTTTCTTGGGGACTATTGGCATTTCACTTTGTATGCACAGTATGGCATTACGAGGCTCTGCAGGGAAGTTTCAGATGGAGGTGGTGGATCTGCAACATGGGGCTGGGCTTGAGGGCCCTTGGCCAGCCAGGAATGGCTGTGGCTCACACAGAATACTCGGTTTCCCTGAAGGAAGATTAAGAACTTGTCCCAAGACAAGCTCAGTGACCTTGTTCCCACAGAAAGGGGCTTTCATAGAATCATAGGACAGTTAGGGATAGAAAGAACCTTAAGATCATCTAGTTCCAACACCCCTGCCATAAGCAGGGACACCCCACACTAAACCATGCCACCCAAGGCTTTGTCCAACCTGGCTTTGAACACCACCAGGGATGGAGCACTCACAACCTCCCTGGCCAACCCATGCCAGTGCCTCACCACCCTAACAGGAAAGAGCTTCCTCCTTATATCCAATCTGAACCTCTCCTGTTTAAGTTTGAACCCGTTACCCCTTGTCCTGTCAC
>NDXB01004238.1:53862-74517 GCA_002631895.1 Agapornis roseicollis | reverse complement strand
TCAAAACACCAGCTACTAAAGAGAAGAAAAACTGACTGCAACTGCTGAACCCAGGACACACTTTTAAACAAATTGCAAATCTACAAGGGACAACTTGTAAATACCATTTCACACAGACACTGTATTTTTAGTCTGGTTGTTGTCCAAGTATAAAAGGAAAGAAAACAAGGTATTTTAGAAGAACACCATCCTGCCTGTGCAATTAGTATTCTGTAAAGGTTATTTCTTAATTATCTCTATTCGTTATATGCTTTTGCATTTCAAGCCCCTTTGGCTAGTGAATCTGCAAATATACAAAGGCTTCTATCTGAAAGCAGAATGTCCTGAATGCCTCACAGAAGTGTTTTCAGCCCAACTGCCATGCTGTGCAGTTGCCAAAATCTGTTGTGACAAATCACAACTCTGAAGGTAGATTAGCAGACATTTATCATCTTTGTTTGTGACAAAGTAAGCAAAAATGTATCTGAGCTTATTGTTTTCTTTCACAGAATCCTTCTCTCCTAAGGTACATCACTTAAATCTGCCCATATTTCACTGAGCAATTATGAACAGAGAGTGTACAGAAATTATATTCTAAAATAATAGCTTTCAGTTTGCGTGATTTTCTGGGGCCAGAAATTGAACCTTATTTTGCTGAAAAGTAGGATTAGACCAGTTGGTTATTTCTGTGTTGTCATTTTCCCTCTAATAGCCATTGCTTTCTTTTGAATCTAAAAAGACCCAATAAAACAAACCCAAACCAAAACAAATCAACAAACAAACAAACAAACCTCACAAAAAAACAAACCAAAACAAAATGGCATCAAAATGTTGGGTAGGGAGCCACCCTTCTTTGTGAATACATAGAAGAAACAGTACAACTCTTTTTTTTTGAAATAAGAACTGAGATCTGACCTACCACCCAAAACACATGTCATATGCACACTGAGTGGAAGCTGGACTATGTAGAAAATGGCTTTCACTAGAGACTAAATGCAGCTGCAGGGCATAGGTACCAGACAGTGGAGAAATCTGCATGCATGCATCTGTATATGAGCAAAAGCAGACAGAAAGAGACAGCTAAAACCTAAAAATGTAGTTAGAAAGATTCTAAAAAACATAATCATGGAAATAACAGTAAGATGTAAGACTAAAGTAAAACTTGTGGCAGAATGTGTGTATTCTTTATAACCAGGATGGTGCCAAATAATATGTTCAGTCATTATTTTTTCTCCAAAAAAGAAGAAATCTAGAAAGCTCCAAACCTGACTTATCTTTTGCATGAAAAAGGGCAACAATATGTTGATTAATTTGTATTTCCTTCAAATCTAATAATTTTTCTGAGAAAATAAAAAAAATATATATATTCATTCTGGTCTTGCTCTGCCTTCTTATGATGGGATTTATTGCAGAAGATAAAAAATAGCTGAAAAAGATCATGGCTGTCATTTGTGCCATTTTCTCCACATATGTAAGAATATGTGCAGCAGAAAAAGGTCTTGCTGTTTATTAAGTGTCCTCCTTGTTGCATATATTCATACATATTTATCAACAAAAGGCAAGGCTGAAGGAATGCATTTTGTTGTTTTAGGTGCAGAGACTGATCCTTATAGAGTGAGAGTTTCTTTTATGGTCTAGAGCCTCCTGCGTCCTGCCAGTTTAGGCTGTGCCTTATTACAGAATCTGTTATTCTGGAGACAGTTATCACTTATGATCATCAACCCAGAGGTTTAGACGAGTGGATTTTTAATCTCTTAAAAAAATGTTCAGACTCTACCCAATTCTTCATTGGAGGTATAAAAACCCTGTATAGTTAATAGATGCACATTCACAGGATATTCGCATCACATAGATACTTTTTGTCACACTTTAGGAAGTAATGCATGGACTCATCTCTGTGATCTCTGGATTACAAGTTTATGTCCACTGCTTTGAATAAGATGACTGAAGAAATAATGTACATGAACGGCAGATGAGGTGTAAAAACTTCAGGTTTTTTTGAATCATTTGTATTTAAGAAAGTTAAAATCCTTCCCATGTTTTAGAATAAAAATTCTTCTCAAGTCAACAAGGTTTTCACAGGTCTTTATTCTGCACATGCAGATGAGAAAAATATAGTTTTATGTATCAAATTCTTTTCTAGAAATTCCATAAAATTTAAAACACTGTAACAGCAAACAGCTGTCTGTATGAAACCAAATAATTGCCAAAAACTGATTTAATACTGTACCCTGCAGGAAAAGAGTGCTTGCATTTCCCTTAAAACAAAAGGTGAGGTCTTTTTACTTTAAAATCAGAGGCAACCCTGTGATTGATTTTAGTTGGAATTCCTTCCTGTGCATGCAACCATCCATTTCACATGATGTTGGTGGGATACCACAGAGGTAGTCTATTTTCAAAGTTGTAATAAAAAAATGTTGAGGATCAAATTTCTTTCCTTCCATGTAAATATGTAAGAGTTCAACTGGAGCCACTGAATTATTAAGGGCTTATATGAGTGCATGTAAGTGAAGGTGGGATCTAGCCTAGATTGTTCTTTTCTAGAATGTGCATTCTTCCTTCCAGCTACTAGGTGATATGATGTGGGGTTTTTTTGGGGGTGGTTTTTTGTTTGTTTGTTTTTTTGTTTGTTTGTTTGTTTTTTGTTGTTGTTTTAATGAATTAATTCATAATTTGCAATAGTTGCTGAAATATGTGAAAGATCCTCAGTGGAGAGAATTCAGAGTTGCTCTCATCTTCTCTTCCCCAAGCCTTCACAAGGTAGTTTATGCTTCTGCTAGCAATGCTCAGTATACAAGATACCACATTAGTTCTGTAATTAGTTCTAAATGGTACCTAGCACACATTAAAATTCCTGCAAGAGTCAGACAGAAATTACTTTGCTCTTTAAAAATGTTCTCTAGGTCTACACAGGTTTTAAGCAGCTTCCTCACTGTTTTTTGGTGTGATAACAGCTGTAGCTTTCTGCTCTCCCTTTCTGTTGTCACTTGCCCTGCACTTATTAGCAAGTTTTAATAAGTGGAGAAATGAGATTGTCCAGCATAAGAGCAAAAGAACTGTCTTCTGCAGCAAGATGCTTCCTCTCAGTCTCTGTCCTTTTTCCTCCAATTCAGCTGTTAATTTCTCTAAGATTCTCATGTAGTTTTTTAGTCATTGTAATAGCTTTGTAATATTGGAAGATATTTTTAGGTACCAGTATCCTAAAAGCTTCTGGCAGTATTACTCTGCACTTATATAAGGACAGAAGGAAGAATTTACCAGTTTTTACCAGAGAAGTAAGTTTTCTGTTCACACATTTAAGGTGTGAAGGAGCTCACAGCACACTTTACTACACAGTTGCTATGAAACAGAGACCTACAACTCTAAATCACTGATGTTGTCTGTATGATGAAAGTACAACCTCTATTTATCCTTTAGACATTATTTTCACTGTTTAACCATGATGAAAGTAATATCTAGATTTTTAAGCTTCTCTTAGCCTGTTGGGGGGCTTACTGTAAATGTCATTTACATCAGATGAAACAGAAAAACTGTTTTGGTTTTCAAAGCTGATTAATTGTTTTCTATTTATTTGCACATCCTAAATAAATATTTTAGTTTGTTGGCTCCAAAATTCCTCCTGCATGTCTAAAAGGTTTATTTGTAAAAAAAGTTGCCCTATTAAATTGGTCACTATAGCCAATGCTTCTTCTGTAGCCTTAGAGGACATTTAGGACATTGCGTATGAGTCAGCCCACCTGGATCAATTTTGAATGCTAAAGCAGCATCAACTTTCCATCCTCCATGGTACAGCTGGTTCATGCTGATAGCTAGGAGATGCCTTTGGTCAGGATCTCTGTACCTGTTATGCCCTTAAGATAGGGTATGTTTTTTTCATTTGAAGCATCCACCCACTTCCTAAACCATCATCCCACAAACATTTGTACATCCTACAGACATACTCCACCCATGGGTAACTCCACAGAACTCACTTTGTCAAAGTTGCAGCCTAGGATGTTTTAAGGGAGATTTCAAGAGGATTATATGTAGAGTCTTAAATTTCATAAGCATAAGAACTGCATTTGCCTGAAGCAAACCTTTTATAGAGAACGTTTTCAAGCACTTGCAGTAGGAAAACTACTAAAGTTTTAAATGTGATTTACTGTTAATTGTGTTAGATATCACAGGTGGTTTCAGGCTATATTTACTACCATAGTAACTGCATTATAATATAAAGAGGAGATTCTTTCCTTCATGAACATTCATATGAAATGAAGAAAATTGTAAATTTAAGGAACAAATTGTATAAAAGAACAGAAAAATTACCAAATATATATTTACTTACTATTTTCTATACTTTTCTTAATGAGCGGAAGCAATCAGAGAAAAAAGCACTGATATACCAAAAAATTGCTCTCTTTAGGTAGGGTGTTATTACATGAATGATACTGTCTTACATGCCATAAGCAATCTATTAATTTCTGTCTTCTTGAAAGTGGGCACCTATAACTCCTCATCAGCACTTTCCAGCTGGAAGGAAGGATTTTTTTCTGGTTCTAATAGCGAATTTTCAGCAGGAAAAACAAAATGAACAGCCTCCCAAACCACAACCCCCCAAACCACTCTAGTCAGATATGTGAGTACTGTATTTGGGCAGTATTTTGCAATTCAAAGCTGTGCCTGAGCCCTGGAGGGTAAGAAATCATATTTGTAATTTTGTATTTTGGGAATTGGAAAGCCCCAAATCCATAACACCACTGAGGTAGCATGGCTTCACTATTACTTCAAAAGAAGTTGCAATCCCACCCTTGGCCACGCCTCTTCCACCATTCCTTACTCTGGAATTCCAAGAGAACCTCTGAGGATAACTTCTCCCATTACCTGTGACAGGTCAGTTCCCTGGTGAAGGCCTTTAGTGTTTTCACCTATGAACAGAAATGAGATAAAGCCCTTGTTAACTGTATACCTGTCATGATTTAACTCCAGCTGGCTACTAAGTATCACACAGCTGCTTGCTTACTCCCTACCCATCCATGGGATGGGAAGGAGAATCAGAAAAAGGTAAAACTCATAGGTTGAGATAAGAACAGCTTAATAATTAAAATAAAGTAAAATATAATAATATAATAATACTAACAACAGGAAAACTGAATTAACACAAATGATAAACAGCTGCTGACTGATGTCCAGCCAGTCCCCAAGCAGTGACTGGGGGCTTCCAGCCAGCTCACCCCAGTTTATGTACTGTTCTGTTATATGGAATACCACTTTGACTAGTTTGAGTCAGGTGTCCTGGCTGTGCTCGCTCCCAGCTTCCTGTGCCCTCCTCACTGGCAGAGCATAAGACTGAAAAGTCCTTGATCAGGGTAAGCATTACTTAGCAACAACTAAAATAGTGTTATCAGCATTGTTCTCAGACTAAAGCCAAAACACAGCACTGCACCAGCTACTAAGAAAAACTGGGACAGTACCTAACAAGAGTTAATGGAGGTATAAACCTTTACAGCACTGGCAGAGAGTATAAGAACTAGAAGGGTGAACTATGGCAAACATTCATTGTAAAGGTGGGAGCTGATAGGTGATACTTCATGAAGAGCTGTCTCGAAAGAAGTGACAAAATATCAGACCTCTAAATAAGTATAACAGCTCAATCCAGTATTTTATCATTCTATCTCAATGCAAAAAATACACCATATTGCTATGACACTGAATTTTCTTTGGAGTAAAAAACCATTTCTGCATGCATATTTTCCTTTTTAATTTTTGTCTTAATCTGTTTTGTTTCCTTCTTTTTGCTCCCAGTGTGGCAGCTCCCAGATGACACCATAAATATGTATTTAGTTTCAAAACTCAGTTAAAAAATAAATCCATCCAAGATACTGCTTTCAAGTATGTAATCTAGTGTGTGAGAATATCTCTTCAAGCTTCACAGATATTTTCTAGCAGGGAAAATAAAATCCACAAGGACTCATCCTGCTGTGGAGTATTTGACAACTTGCATTGGTAGCAAAGAGGTAAAGACAGTATATAATCTACAAGCCAGTACTGAAAATCATACATATTTTGAGTTACTCTAATTTTTGCAAAACCAAGTTAAACTTTCTTATTTTTTTTTTTTTTTGTCCAACCAACTTTCAGACAGTGTTCATTTTTACCATGTGAAAATACAAATATTTTATGAATGCATAGGTTTTTCATAGAAAACTTAAGTCAAAAGCCATCATGGGCTTATCAAATCATGTAGTGCAAATGAATAGAACCTCTTTTTATATATGCAGTATTAGTAACATAGCTGGCATTTACTTCCTTCTTGATTACCTAAAGCATGGGAGGTAAGATTTAGAGAAATTCTATTATTCTTTGGGAAAATTACTTATCTTTCCAGATAAAACTAATGTATCTTACACTTGTCAGCAGACTCCCATAATTTTAAGATTTCTGTAATGGTGAAAGTCAACCACTATGTGCAGCCTTCTGTTCTGGCAGCTGACACGTTGACAATTCCCTTGAACACTGAGTGCAAGTAATTGTACATGCAATTTTAAAGGAAATACCTGACAACAATTGTCCAAACTGGTGAAAATTTCCACAAGAGTTTCCCAATACATGGTGCACTTTGAGAAAAAAAAAATAATTCTTTACCAGAAAAGCTGCTTGCAGTCTGTTTTTTTAATGACTGCAGTTATGGGCTTGTTCAAACTTCAATTAGCTGTTACTCTCTCAACTTAATCCATAATCTGTATCTCCTTTTAGGATTGGTGGAGCTGTGCCTACAGTCTTCTCCTATTTTTCGGAAGTGCTTGCTCGGGAGAAACGAGGTGAACACCTGAGTTGGCTCTGTATGTTTTGGATGATTGGTGGCATCTATGCTTCTGCAATGGCTTGGGCAATAATTCCTCATTATGGTAAGAAAGAACATCTCCTAGTGATTTGTAGCTCTTCAACTGTGAAAGTAAAGATCCTTCATGTCTGTTCCCAAAATACTGACCCTGCTGTCAAGAAGAAAAATTATTCCTTCTGGTAGGAATAATAAGAATAGGTTGTACCCTAAATAACAAACAATGTATTAAAATTGGTGAAACATAGTCAAACCCCATGTTTAGTCAGATTCTTTAAATTACTGAAAACCTGGACACATAAAAATAAAATTGGTGGTTGTGTTAAATCTGGAGAAAATAGGTGTGGAGACTTGCATCAGAGAAAATAAATGTTAAATTGCTGGATGTCAAACTCGTGCTCACATTGTTTGTATGATTCAGAGGTCAAATGTCAAATACACATTCTTGAGAAAGAAGAGTAACGACAATTAATGCTTATAGTGCTAATTCTGAATATGAAACTATGCTGAATGTTTCATTTTTAGTAAAAGAACTGAAAGTCTGGAAGTAGAGAAACTGAACAGAGTGTACTGTTCAATTACGTAGGGGTGCTGTAGGTGTGAATGAGGACAGGTAGTAGAGAAAGCTTGCAATGGCTGAAGTTATACACACATGCAATATAAGCCACTTTGTGAAAGAGTTCTTTACTGCCCTGATATGGTTAAACATTATGTGGAGGTACAGATTCAATTCTTAGTCTCTTGAGTTTGCCTTTTGCATGTGTTAAGTGCTCACAGATCAAGGTTGCTGAGACAGCTCAGGGGCTCTTAAAAATTAGCCTCTGCAAGCACTTCTCTCTGGCAGTCCTCAAGACAAGTTAAGCAGAGCTGTGAGTTAGCTGGCATCCAAAGCAGCTTTCTTTAGCCAAGCAATGAGGTTTATCACAGTTGGATTGTGAAAGAGGTGACAACTTCATAACATTTGCCCAAAGAGATTGGAACATACAGCAAGCAGTAATGTCCAGAAATGAATTATAATAATTCAGACTAATTAAATATCGAGACCATTGCATTAAAATTAATTTTCCCACAAACCTGAATCTACGTCTTCAACCTTGCCTTTTGTCTTTGAACTGCTGGAAGTAAAGAGAGTAATTATTGCTGCCAAAGTATGATGTAGATAATTTATTTTTTATCCAATTAGTAAATTGCTCTGAATGTCAAGTACTTTTCACTTTCCTATGGACTTTATTTTCCTTATCTTTGGTTGGAAAATGCAAACATTATGACAGATATATATTTCTTGATTACATTGTAGATTTTATAAATAACTCCATAACCTTTACTAATGTGCTTTTGAAAGACCACATGTCAGTATATCAGTGAATAATAATACACTTCCTTATACCAAGGCAGTAACAGTAGAAAGAAAAGTTTTCTTCTTTTTTTAGCAGTGGAAGAATATCAGCAATAAAAATACATTCTGCGTCTCTTTTTTGTGTGTGTGTGTGTGTGTGTGTCCTGCAAAAATGTTTATGGAATAATATTAAGGCAACTATAAAAACAAATTTTAAAAGACAGTATTCTTCAGTGTTGGCTATAGAATCATAGAATCAGCTTGGCTGGAAAAGATCTTAAGATCATCAACTCCAACTGTTACCCCAGGACTGCCAAGTCTACCATTAAGCCATATCACTAAGGGCCTCATCTACACAATTTCTGAACACTTCCAGGGGTGGTGATTCCACCAATGCCCTGTGCAGCCTGTTCCAATGCTTGGCGAAGGAACTTTTTCTGATACCCAATCTAAACCTTCCTTGCACAGCTGGAGGCCATTTCCTCTTGTTCTATTCCTTGTTACCTGGAGGAAGAGACCAGCCACCTCCTCATTCCATCCTCCTTTCAGGTTGCTGTGCAGAGTAGTGAGGTCCTTCCTGAGCCTTCATTTCTTCAGACTAAACAATCCCAGTTCCCCCTGCTGTTCCTCATCACATTTGTGCTCCAGACCCTTCACCGGTTTCATTGCTCTTCTCTGGACCTGCTCCAGCACCTCAATGTCTCTTTTGCATTGAGGGGCCCAGAACTGACCACAGGATCAAGAGGTAACCTCACCAGTGCTGAGTACAGGGGGATTATGAAACATTCTCTTTACAGTAAAGAAAGTTGTAATAGCCAAAAAGAAGGCTAAAAAGCAAATTATGAACAACAGAAACAATCCTTTCTCACAGGAAAAGAAGTGGGGTTAAACATAATTTTGACAAAATTAAATAAAATATATTAATGGATTTTGATGAGGTCATAAAAAAGTTTGTAGTACAAATCTGGAATCACCCTAGCCCATGACATGTACAAATGTACATGTTTTGTACAAAATTTTGTAGTACAAATCTGGAATCACCCTAGCCATGACATGAAAACTGTGCCAAGTTTTCAGGCATTGCCAAGAGCTCCCAGGGCAAACCCTGCTCTGGCACTTAGAAGTGTGCTATCATACATTGTTGTACTGTCCTGGAAACACACCAGGTTAGGCAAGCACCAGTGCAGATCCCTGAACCATTTTTATCATGTGCATTCATGAGGAGGCTTACATAGTTGTATTTTCCCTTTTACAATTTCTACATAGTTTTCATGGAATCATTTTGAAAGAATTAAGCAAAAATACCAATTTTTCTCTGAATCAGTTCTAATCTTTCTCATCATTCACATCTCCACTGGCCAGGAAGCAAACCAGAATTATAAACAAAGCAGCCAAGCCACTTCTATAAGCCTCACTTATACAGTGCACAATGATTTCTGAGCTCTTCGCTTCTCATATGAAGAGTAAACAGAGTTGATTTTTCCCAGCTGAACTCAGAAGTTACTCAACAGTAGTGAATCCATAGCAAGTTGCATCTGTTAAAAAGTAATAAATTGGTATTAAGCACAGTAGAATTATTCTTAAATGAATAGAAAAATACCATGCCAACAGAGTAAAATAATTTCATAGATTTTTTTTTTTCCTCTCTCTTTTACAAATGTTTTCCTCTTATTTGTACTGCTGTTATATAAGCCACTTTAAACAGTCCTAGATTCACAGCTGGTATACATTATCTAGTCCAAGGCAGCCAGTGAAGCTATGTATACAAGTTTATCAGTTGAAAATTTAGCTCTATATTTCTGTGCGAAAAAAGAGATTGCACTCTGTGTATGTAACAGTTTATTTCTGTTTGGGTTCAAGCAGCACAAGAGTGTCTGAAACCTGAGTAACACTCTGAAACACAAAATAAAGGGAAGCTAGCAGTTGCCTTGACATCACTGTGTTGTTAAAAGAAGAATTAACATGTTGTAGATGTAGTTCTGCAGTGATCACATATGGAAAAACAAGTATCATCTCTAAGACCAGCATGTCTGTCTCAAGGCTCCTTAAATTCTATAGCTGTTGGCTTTTGTTTAAAAACTGAAGGTGGATGTAAACTTGTTCAGGGACTTTGAAAGAAGAGTTCAGGTCCCTGGGTCAGAGCAATACCAGGTAGGATGGGCAAAAAGGAGATTCAGAGCAGCCCTGCGGAGAAGGACTTGGGAGTGGTGGTCGATGAGAAAATTAACATGAGCTGGCTGCAGTGTGAGCACACAGCTCAGAAAGCCACCCATATCCCGGGCTCCATCAAAAGAAGCGTGACCAGCAGGTCGAAGGAGGTGANAGCACACAGCTCAGAAAGCCACCCATATCCCGGGCTCCATCAAAAGAAGCGTGACCAGCAGGTCGAAGGAGGTGATTCTGCCTCTCTACTCTGCTCTCGTGAGACCTCACCTGCAGTATTGTGTGCAGTTCTGGTGTCCTCAACGTAAAAAGGACATGGAACTGTTGGAACAAGTCCAGAGGAGGACCGTGAGGATGATCAGGGAACTGGAACATCTCCCATATGAAGACAGGCTCAGAGAGTTGGGTCTGTTTAGCCTGGAGAACTGATAGCAGCCTTCCAGTATCTGTAGGGGGCCTATAGGGATGGTGGGGAGGGACTCTTCATTAGGGACTGTAGTGACAGGACAAGGGGTAATGGGTTAAAACTTAAACAGGAGAGGTTTAGATTGGATCTAAGGAAGAAATTCTGAAATGGGTTGGCCAGGGAAGTTGTGAGTGCTCCATCCCTAGCAGTGTTTAAGGCCAGGTTGGACAAAGCCTTGGGTGGCATGGTTTAGTGTGAGGTGTCCCTGCTTCTGGCAGGTGGGTTGGAACTAGATGATCTTTCTAACCCTAACTATTCTATGATCCTATTAGAAGAAACATCTGCAGAGAAATAGTTCTAATTGCTGCTGATTAACAGAATCCAAGATTAAGCTGCCACAAAGAAATCGTTTTATGCAATACTTCATATCAGGCTGGATAATAAGGATAGTTCTTATTTTATATATTATTTTGGAAGTTCAACTTTAAATTTAGCATCATGTTTTGAGGTAGATTAGTTCAAAGACTGTCAAATGCATCAAGTATGTATTACAGTATTCTTTAATGTATGTAGTAGTTTGAGGATAGGGTCAAAAAGAACCATGCATATTTTTCAAGCTATTTTACCCCTTTCAATAGGAAAAAAAAAAAAATGATCATAATTTAAAATAAAAAAGTTGACTGCCATACACATGTATCATTTTACAAATCAGTCTCAATTTTTATTGTGCCAAATCTCCAAACTAAAAATCAGGGAAAGCTTGAGGGGGATTTCAGTATATTTGTACTATTAGTTTTGATATTCCTTGTAGTTTCATGTTTTGTGTGTATGGTGTATATGAGCCTTTTCGTGCTTCACAAACTACTGTAAAACCTTCTGAAATCTGAAACATTCCCTAGAGTATTTTGCTTAGTGACTAACAAATATTGAGCTCATTCATTTGTAAGTCTTATTCCTGAACAAGAAGGAGAATACATGGCCAAAAAGAAATTAGACTGAAAGGCAGAGAACAGGATGATGTAGGTGTGCAGGCTGCTAAAGCACAAGCTGCATTTGAAACCTGAAATTTTTTGCTACACTCCAGCCCTCTACTTCTGGTATTTAGCAGAGGGAAAGAGGAGACAACCATGTCAAATAGTGTCCTGGGTTCAGCAGTTGCAGTCAGTTTTTCTTCTCTTTAGTAGCTGGTGTTTTGACTTAGCCCGGGAACAAGGCTGATAAGGCCGATATTTTTGGTTGCTGCTGAGCGATGTTTGCCCTGACCAAGGACTTTGTGAGCCTCATGCTCTGCCGGAGAGAAGGGGGGGCCGGGAGAAAGGAGGGACAGAACCCAAACTGACCAAAGAGGTATTCCATACCATAGCACGTCATGCCCAGGGGGTAACTGGGAGTTACCCGGAAGGAGGGGGAACTTCCCGGTCGGGCTCGTTTTCGGAGGGTGGTATCGTACCCTCTTCCCTTGTTTTCTTTGTCATTGTTATTATTGTGGGTGATGGTGATAGTGATTTGTGTTGTACCTTGGTTACTGGACTGTTGTTATCTGACCAGTGGGAGTTCTTCGGCCCATCTTCCTTCCCACTCCTCCGGGAGCGGGGAGGAAAGAGTGGGGGGCCAGAAGGGGGGAGGTTGAGTGGGTGAACGTGCTACCTGGCTGGGTTCAAACTACAACAGTTCTTTTTGGTGCCCAGCGTGGGGCATGAAGGGTTAAGATAACAACAGATCTGACCGGATTGGGAGTCACTCGTCACAATGCTGATTTATTGGCTCTCGAGGTTTTTCCTCTTGATCTCACGGTCTCAGGATATCATACCTTATGTACAGCCGGTATTCGCTGTGTTGGTGTTTATCTGGGGGGGGGCTTGGACTAAGGTTTTGGTCTCATTGTATTTTATAATAATGACTTGTAATACAATAGAGTCATTGATCATGAAATTGATCTGGTTTATGTTCCCGGTGTGGTCACCACCTTTATACTTTGGGAGGTATATAATAACAGTGTTTGGCAATTACACTTCTTTTTTCTCCTTCTGGGGTGGTCAACCTGTGAAGGAGACACTCTTCTACCCTCTCAGTCCTCCCCCCAGACGATTTACAGCATCATTTGAGAGTTTGGGGGATTTTGAATGGCCTTTTAATATTGTTGAGACCTGTATGCTGATAGTGATGGGGATCACCGTGTTGAGACGCATACAGGGTATGTTTGGCTCACGACCATTTCGTCTGATCTCAAGGGTCAACCAGAGTCAGGTTTGGGTCTTGTCTATCTTTAGACGACGATATGGGGAGACCAACCATATGAACCAATGAATGACATAGGGAATATACTACTTTCTAGCACACTCAATGCAAAAAAGCAGGTTTAAATCTTTAAACATTTTTTTCAGACCTGTGTAATCATATTGCATAACAGGTCTTCATCTAAACTGTTCATTTTTCATCAGTAAGGTTTTTTTCTACTCTGTTGAGAACTAACTACTTGTGTTCATAACAGAGGTATTTAGAACCATTCAGAGAACACAAACTTGGAAGAGAAAGAAGTGGAATATGACATCTAAGGGAAAAAGCATTCCATTTTAGAAGTACAGATTTCTTGGTTACTTGTAATGTTTCTCTCTAGATGTAAGTAGAAAAGTATTAAAGTGTTTGCCATGTAAGCAGGTTTTTCCATTGCATCTGTAAACAACTGCTATATTTTTCTGTGACTGAAAGAAGACAAGTTACAAATAGTATTTCTACTCCAGCTACTTTTTTTTCCTGAATAATTATTTTTAAGAGGCAACTTTTTTACAGTAACACACAACTTAAAAATGCAGACATAGAAATGTTTAAATGATGGACTCACACTTGACTTGCAAAATAGTGTTTTTAAAAGATTGATGGCAAATTCTATTTTTAAAATGTTTAATTGTGGCTTGTACTTGGAATCTGATACTCTTTTCCTGGTTTATAAAATATATTTGCTCCTACTTTTCTCTGACGATTTGTGCCTATTACATTCCTTCTGCCAATATCCTGAAATTGCAGAAACTGAAGTTTAGTTTAGATAGGAAAAAAATTAAGATTTGAATACAGATGTAATGTGCTATTAACATAAACTGTCAATTACAGTTACAGAATCTCTGTCAGGAAACATCAAGCCACAGCCTGTCCTCAATAGATCAGACCATGTTAAATTCAGCAAATGCAGTGCTGGAGACCCATTGCCCATTCTTAAATCTGCTTTCCATAAGTAGATAGATCTTTTCATAGACACAAGAGTCCATAAATGGTTTCTATTTCTAACCAAGGGTAATTGCGATTAGAATGGAACAATCTGTTTTTCTTTAGAGTAAGTGGCTTGTAAAGTGACAGATTTCTCTTTGTAGCAGAAGATTGACAAGGTCAAACAGATCAATTTGTTTGAATAAATTAATTTGACTAGCAATCAAAAACATCTTTTTATCACCTTTTTGGTAGGTGGCTTGAGAGTTATTTTGGTAGTATTTTCTATTGTGTTTGCTCTATTCTTCTATCCAGTTGCAGATAAAAAAGATAAAAAAGGTAAACATCTTCAAACCTGCAATAAAATTCCCATGAGCTACACTGTAGTAAAACAGGCAAGGAAGTAAGCAGAGAGATAGGGAGATGGAGAGCTACTGGCTCATTTTGCAACTCAGAGCATGTATGACATTGTTCAGTGTTAAGGGGGGATTTAATCTGTCAGCCTGTGGCTGACTAAACTGAGAACATGATGGACTAAAACTGTTCAGTGGCAATGAAATCAGAAAAACTTTTAACTCCCTTATTCTATGAGCTGGCAGGGCTAAAGAGTTTCTCAGTGACACATGGCAGCAGAAGTATTAGGATAAAAAAGTCCTACACCAATGCTGTATTATCAGTGGGGTTATAGGGCATAGTGAGAGCTTCGAATCATAGAATCATAGAAAAGTTAGGGCTGGAAAGGACCTTAAGGTCATCAAGTTGCAATCCTCCTGCCATGGGCAGGGGCACATTACTCTAGACCATGTTGCTCAAGACTGTCCAACCTGGCTTAGCAATAGAAGCAGAAGGATCTTGGGAGCTGTCTGTCTTTTGAGTACTTCAGATGAACAGAGGTGGATCTTAGTGGCAGGAGCTGCAAGTGTGGATCCACAGATGTTTCAGTCTAGCTTGCTGTTCTCCTCCCATTACAAGGAGACAAGAGGTGTTTTTTGCATCAGAAAAAAAACATCAAAACGTCAAAAGGTTGCAGTTTTCCATGGTGATGGTTACTCCAAGATGAATGCTGTGAAATAATTGTTCCACAACACATTAATGTTACATGGTAAGGCTTTATCTGTTTGACAGCATTTATTTTTATAGAAATTTAAAGGTTAACAAAATGGCTTTGTACAAAGATGAAGGACTTGAAGCTAGATTTTTTTACTAGCAGCTTGTATAAGCTACAACTTCTTCAAATGTAACCCATGAAATTGGGTATCTCAAGGTCTAAGTCAGGGTTGTACTTGGATAGAAACAGAGAATTC
This sequence comes from Agapornis roseicollis, assembly GCA_002631895.1. NCBI lineage: Eukaryota > Metazoa > Chordata > Aves > Psittaciformes > Psittacidae > Agapornis > Agapornis roseicollis. Next base: position 59,311 of record NDXB01004238.1, on the reverse strand, counting down.
TTGACTACTTTGAAAAGTTAAGGTCTTAAGTTCATTTTTACTTGTGTGTAAAAAAACCCCAAGCAACAAAACCCAACAAAACCAAAACAGTAGTAATTACTTTGTTGAGAGTGCACAGATCAGTATCTGAAAGCATCTTTAGACATAATTTGTGTCCTCAGATCTATGAGCTTCAAAGTGTCAAAGTTGATGGTGATGCTGTAAATAAGTGTCTGTTATTTTTTTCACATACTGCTGCATTTCAAGTATTTCTTGTAGTGCTTCTAGATTCTGAAATGTTTGTTAGAGGTGGGTCTGAGCATCAGAGGAACAGCTTGATTTCACTCAGGCTATTTATTCAGCTGCTGCCAGCATTTCCTCAGCAGTGAGGTGCCCAGCAGCTCATAAATGTCTTATAAATCGTGGTTTCGTCTTAGGGAAAAGATTACCAAGTTCCTTCTTCCAGCCTTTTCTTTGTTGCAGTCCTCAGAGAGGAATTTGACTATCTCTAATGCAATGCACCATCCAATCAAAAGACCAGGATGTGCTTACATGATTTATAATAAAAAGAGCCACACTTATTTCATATTGCTGCATCTCTGCAGTGACTGTGCCCAAAACAGCAAGAGAAAGAAATGTATTCAATAGAGGTGATTTACTGCAGTACTTGTAGGTCAACATCTGATTAATGTGAGTTAGAAATAGGAAAAACAGTTATGTGATGGCTGTTTTGTTTCCTTGTTCAAAGTTGAAACATACTGAAATAGGATGCTATCAATGATTCAGACATGCAAGAGGTGCATCAGTGATGTCTTCTTTAATCCTGCAGAAGGCAAATAAGAGAAAAGCATGATTAGCTGCAGAGGGAAAGAAATAAACTGCTTACTGATAAGAGAAAAAGTAATGAGCTGAACTTTCTGTCAAGGGGAGGTAGCATGGATCATGAAAAAGACTTTCTAATGGTGTCTTAGCATCTGAATAAATGAAGCATCTCAATAAAACTGTTATGGAAGCAGTGAAAATTCAAGTTACTGTAAGTCTAAGACAATATTTTGAGAATATTGTAAAGGCTATTGTTGATTCTGATTTGGAGCAAGTGGATGCAGTGGGTGCCCCTGATGCGTAGTTTGACCCCACAACTTGTTAAAGTTGTAAAGTAGGTATGCTTTTTTTTTTTCAGCGCTGAGGTGCGTGGGGATAGCTCCTTCAAAGCATGCACGCCTCAGTGTTGTTTCCCTCTACATTTATTCTCTAAAGTTATACATATTTGTAAGGTTACACAATACGCCTATACATATTCATTATATCCGCATCATATTTTAATGAGCTAGAAGGTTCTTTGCACCCTCTGGTCATGGGCAGGGGTCCCAAGATGAAGTAAATGAGTCTTCCTCCTGTGAATAGGGGTCTTCAAAATGAAGTAAATGAGTCTTCCTCTTCTTAAACTTTTCACCTTTTAGTCTTCACGCACACCCTCATGGTTTGGTTGGAGTCCAGGCCATAAACCATCTGCTTCTCCCCGTTATCAGTAGCCCCAGGCATCTGTTTCTCCCCTCATCAGTAGTAGGCATGGCAGGTATTTATAACAGACAATACTTTTGTTTAAGCAAGTGAACTTCTCTAACCCCCTTTTACAATACCTCTGTACTATCCCCCCTGTACATTATTTGGATCCCCCTGTACTACCCTCCTGTACATTGGTTACCCCTGTATCACCTCCTCAAAATCCCATCTACGCTGGTTTTCAGCAAACTGTTAAACAGATACTGTTGCTTCCAGGAGTGCTGGGGCGGCCCAGAAAAGAGCAAATGAAGGAAACAAAGACAGAAGGAGAACAGAACTTCAGAAATGAGAAGGAACAAAACAAAAGAAAATGAAGTAGCACAGAACATTTGCAGAACAGGAGTTGATCCTTCTCTAATCTAGACCCTCAATTTAAAACATATTATTTTTGTTACTTTTTTCCCTAATAGCCTATTCTTTCATGGTGGTTCAGAAAAAATCCAAACAGTGGCAGCAGCTGCTTTGGAAAAATCTGAGCCCAAGGCTCTATACAATAGCTTCTGTTCTCTGAATTTTATTAGTTGCCCAAACCAAATTGATACCAAAGAAGATGTCCTGGGAAAGAGCTTCGCGTGTTTTTCTTACTTATAAAAAGCTCCTGAATGGACTAATAAATCTGCAAATTTTAATTTTTTTTTTTTTTTTTTTTGTTGTATCTTGGAAATATTTGTTCCGAATTTTGAAACCAAGATCAGGTCTTCAATTTTGCCTTCACGCAACTGCCTTTCTGAGCATCTTCTGTCTTCAGAATTCATGAATTTATGAATACCTAAACCAATAAAAGACACTGTTTGAGATTTAATGGAAGTTGTTGAAGCTTCCTTAAAGCTGGATCTGCATTTGCTATGAGACTGTTTCAGTCTGAACAAATAGAATAGATCAGACATAGAGGCATCTACTACCTAATACAACATCTGTTGATCTGTTTTGTATTCCACTAGGATGCAAAATGATCCCCAATGTGTTATGCTCCCATTACACTTAGTGCACTTCCACTAATCTGGTATTCTGCAGGTTGAAGCTATTTTAATCTGCGTTAATTAAAATGGTTATGTGGCAGGTTCAATGTTAACCCGAGTTACCAACTCCTACTGGTGAATCATTCTTCATTTGAAATAATCCTGTGAAATTAGATTATATTGAATGTGTATACTTTAAAAAAATCTTCATCTTTAGGAACAGCAAGAACAACAGAACACAGCAGAATTTTAGAATAGATGCTTACGTAGATCCAGCTAAGAAAGCAAAACAAATCACTTTGTTTATCAGTTTGCTATGTTCTGTGCCCTAATGCAGGGTTTGATATGGTCATTTGAATGTTTATATTTGCAATTGCTATAAGCTTAAGTAGCTTTTAGCACATCTACTTAATGAGCACTAAAGATACTCATTAGCGAGCTTCAAATATAATCTTCTCCCCAGCTCTTCAGGTTGATTGTGAAAGAGAAAATTTGTTTATTGAGAGGCTCAGTAAAAAGCTAGCAAATTGTTTTGTGAGCAGAGAAGTTGTGAGGCAATTTCCTGTTTTTTTGTTGGTTTTTTTGTTTGTTTGTTTGTTTGTGGTTTTTGTTTGTTTGTTTGTTTGTTTGTCAATGTCCCCGTTATCCAGGCTAACACCCTTCTCTCTTTTCATCCCCTATATACCTTTCAGGACATCACAGCAATACTGGGTTTCTCCTTGCTTTTTCCAGATCCCTTTCTGCTATAGTGTGCCCACATTTGCCCTTTCTTGTCCCCAACACTCTGCAATAAGAAACACACTCACCAGAGAGAGTGAGCTCACCAGGAGCTCACAGAGCTCCTTGCTGTTTTGCAGCCCTCCTCTGGTCTAGCTGCTGTTGGTGTGGAGTCAACAAATTTTGGCTTGGGTCAGACTGATGCCAGAGCTGATGGATGACACAACCAAGGCATGGTCTCTGCTACCGGGCAGGCCACAACACCCCTGAGGGACCACTGACTTCTTTTGCCTTTTCCTTTGTGGTTATCTTTGAGACTATTTCTTACTGCCAGATTTGATTGAAGCAGGTCAGTCACTTTAAGCAATGCCGGTGGAGGAACTGACAGACAGATGAACAACCTGTTTCCATAAACATCACTGTCTAATGCCATAAACATAGTATTCTGCAGACACTGTAATAGTTGATCGTTCTTATGGCAGTAAAACAATGGAAGCTCCGCATCCTTAGTTTTAATGAAAACTCAGTTTCATACAATGAATGGGCCTTCAGTATAAATTAAAAAAATTGCATCCAAGTTAATGAAGCTGCGTTAGAAGTATGCTCAGTGACCATCAGAAATATCTGCAGTGTCAGACATAACCCTTGCTTTTTCCTTGTAGAAACAAATAGGATGCTAATCTGACAAGATTTTAATGTTAAAAAGACAAAAAAGCTTTTGGTTTTATGATTGGTCGGTAACAGCTGAAGGTGTTTAGTACAGATGGACAAAGCAAGAAGTCATTGGTATTGTTGTATGATTATTCAAATACCTAAATATATTCATTTTCTCTGAACACAGTGCAACAGTATAAGTTTGTCACTCATACTTCCATACTGTTTGTCTGGCTTATAAAACTGTCTGCTCTGAAGGAGATAGCAATTGTCCTTTTAGCAACAGTTTCTTTTCACTTTAATAATGCACTGTATGCATGGATTTGATATACAACTGTAATATCATTTGTCAATTTGCAGTGCAGTTACATTTAAAAAAATAATTAACATAATCCATTACAGAATGGCATTGGATTTCTTTTTCAGGAAACTTGTTTATACCTTTTCTCAATTTGAAATATTAAATATTGCTTCTGAAAGTCATGCCTACTTCAGTGGAAGTAATTCCTTCAAGGTATATTCAATCATCCATCCATACTTGAGTATGTGAATACAGCATCTGACCAAACTATTCTTGTTTATATGGGAAGGACCTGTATAAATATATAGAAAAAAACTACCTCCCCTATCGTGTTTGTGTGCTTGGTATTCTCAATACAGCTTTGTTTTTACACTTTCTAAAGACACCAGCAGAAAACAGTATAAAATGAGCAAAGAGAAACAGCAAGATTTTGTAGTCAGGGCTCTGGGCAGAAGTTTTGGTAGCTGGTCTCCTCATCTTTAATGCTGGCCAAGGTGAGGAGATAATGCATTCTACCATTCTCTGCTCCTTTCTTGCTGTATTGTCTTCCATTTCTTGTACAGGGGCTATTTGTTTTGGGGCACTGGAAGTTTGGGCCCCTCCTAGTTATTTCCTGAAGGTAACATTGCCATATAATAAAAAAGGGAGGATCGTATCTAAAGAGTCAAGGTAACGTGTTTAGATTGATTTATTTTCCCTCAGAAACCTTATGTATATCAACTTGATATAAACATCTGATTCTTTCATGGCATCTACATATTCTAGACTCTGAGGAAGTCATGAAGCTTTATAAAAGGAAAAAATATAATATAATGCTCTGTTTATTAAACATACTGTGTTTTCTTTGTTCCCTTTGATAATTACACTTCAAACACTGTGACTGCATGTCTGTAAGCAAAATCCACCCCCATCCCTCTTCCTTCAGTAGCTATGATAGATTATAACTGACAATCATTAGTATTTGATTTGTGAGTGCAAATAATAATTGTATTGGAAGTGCTTTTCCTAAGTTTGAATTCAAGACTTTTGACCCATGGTTCACATTTTATACAGAAAAACTCCATGTATTCAACCAAACATGTTTATTTAATTGACTGTTATTAGTTTAGAAGATAATTCTTAGAATATGTATCTGGTGTACTTATTAGGTCACATAAGCTGCCTTCCTCTCTGTTAATATGAGCATATTGATCATTATATTTTAAAATTAAAAAATAAAAAACAAAATACAACCAAACATTAAAAGTAAATCAAATAGCAAAAAAAAAAAAAAAAA
>NDXB01004238.1:32613-53730 GCA_002631895.1 Agapornis roseicollis | reverse complement strand
AAAAAAAAAAAAAAAAAAAAGGAAATGCGACTTTAAACACAGCACTGAAATGTGCATTTAAAAAATATTTTTCTTGCAACAACTTTTAAGCAAATAAGACATAATTAAGTTAAATTCTGAAAGACTTTCTTGAATTGCATTATGTTCTATTGTTACAGTGCAGCAGCATGTGAAAGGTAAAATGCTTATCACTGGTAAAAGACACAGCCTGTCTGTATTCTTCAGAAAATGTTCCAGTAGTTCAGTGATGGTTTTGTTTGTAAGTTAGGCTAGAGAAGAAAACCCCATTTTCTTTTCATAAACTGCAATATTCTATTTTGCCTTTTCATGATTGTCTTTTTTGATTAATTGCTTCTCTTTTCTTCTTCAACTGTGAGCCCATCATTTAAATACCCTTAGTCCAGATGCACATGCACATAAATCATTGGAAGTCCTGAACCAGGACAGAAACACGTTTTCAATTAGCTTCCATATTTAACAGCTGCTGGTAGTAGTGTCTACAATAACTCGTCACACAATATGTGTGCTCAGGTCTATGGGAGGGTCATGGAAGACACCACACAAAAATTGCAGACATACCATTATATATTTATTTTGCATATTGCTAGGACAACAATATAATCAGATTTTGTTGTAGATAAGTGTTTTATTTCACACTTGATTTGTAATGACTATGGCATAATGCATTTGGCAATTTTATATTGTCTACTTATAAAAGTGTATTTTGTCTGCTGCTGCTGAGTGCAATTTATTCTTATTGTACTGTTTATCACTGCCCAAACAGATGTTTTGAACTTGATACACAAACCATTTTTCAACTCTTAATTAGGTGTGGTAAAATAGAGTAGTGAAAACTCCTAAGTACATGTAGAAGACCAGAGGTAGAAAACTTAAAAAGAAATCAAAATTAAGGCCATACAAACAAAACCTAAAGCACATTTTAGTAACATTTGATTGCGCAGTCTCAGTATTGACACTGACTATGATATTTTTAACCTATGACAGCAGCATCTTTTAATGTGTGCTCTCTCCCTTTTTTTTTTTTTTTTACATTAGTTGCATCTGCTTTACCCATCATCTATGGGAAGCATGACATGGCCTTTTCTTCTTAGACTGACAAGCCTGTAAGTTATTATGTTGTCAGAGTAGTGGCCAGCAGCTTTTTCTTTTTGTTTAGCAGATTGTGAAGTGCCTTCACTGAACAGCTGCACAGAGCCAGACACAGGCAAGGACTTTGCAGAACTGCATGAGTGCATAAATCTCTGGGGCCACTGACTCAGGCAGCCAAACAGTCACATCAATTATGTGCTACAGTCTTTGTAATGAGATTTTCAATAGTATCAGCTAAATATTAACCCTTCGTGGCCTATCATGGATTGTTTTTTTCAATATGTAAGTAATTAGAAAATCGTTTTTGCAGTTCCTCAGTGTCCTTCCTTCACTTTGGACTATGACTTAAACTTGGTGTAATTATTGAATAGATCTTGTTCATGTTTGAAAAATACGTATTAATATTTATACACACTTTTTATCTGATTTTTAAGCCAAGAAAATTCTTACACCATTCTTTGATTCAGTTTCCAGATCCTCCCAGTTATTGCTGTGGTTTTCAATCAATGCAGGGATTTCATTAGATGTTTCCAGGCTCTATGTGTGTAAAAATAATTAAGACAAATAAACCTTTTATCCACAAGCCTTAGCTGGTCATGTAGGAGTCAACACATCCACTTAAAAAATGTCTAGTTGTTTTAAGCTCAGGAGGGTCACAAGTCACTGACCTATTGCATCCCAGCACTACTTTTGATTTTTTTTTTTCCCCTGACTCCATTGTATTACAAGGGCATTAGGAATATTGCAAATGTATGTACGAAAGAATTTTGCATCCAAGCACTTACAGCACGTGTTGGTTTCCACAGAGCTGAGGAAGGTGCCATATGAGTCCTAATATCTTTATTTACAAGTAGATGTAGGTCTATATCAGATCTTTAACTGAAAGGATGAATTTTTCCAAATCCAATTTAGATGAATAAATATGACAAAAGAGGCATTTATAGGGAAATAAAACATTTGAACCTTTGATTACAAATCACAGGTCTCTTCAAGTTTTGCAGATGAACAAAAATGGACAGAATTTTCTGTGTATCCATCTACATTAATTTCTACTGGTCTTGGGCAATTTTCTCTCAGTAAGTCTCTCATAACTGCATACAAGGGAAGTGCAGAACACTCTCTTTTTCTATTCGTGAATATGCATTTTTGCTTAATAATTTTAGTTGCAACATGGTGTTTCTCATGTTCAGAGACATAAATTTTAAGAGAGTTCTTGCAGTGATTTTTATTTTATAAAGTATGAGGTAGAGAGGAAGAAAGCTATTGTTAGGATGCACAAGTAGAATGTTTTAGAAACACTGATATATTATTTAAGCAGAAATGTACAGGTTTGCATTGGAAAATTTTCAAAATCTATGCTCATTATCCAGGGACTGTAATGAGTGAAGATATACCCACTTCCCAAGGAGTATAACAATATTTGCTTTCAGAATGAAGACATTTGGAAGTAATTCAGACTTGATTCCTAGGATAAGAGAAGGCTGAAGTCTGACAAAACATCTCAGAACATAGACAAAAGTCTTAATGATAATGAAAGTCAATATATTGCAATTCTCTGTTGAAGTGCTATGAAATTTGGTAGGTTTCCAGCCAGACAGGATGGTGACATTGCATTTGTATTCAGAATTGCTAAGGTACAAAATTGGATCCTACATGGTGGTTGCCAAGTGGAGGCATTTACATCACCATGACATCTTACCAAAGTGCATTTTTATTATTTCTGTATAGTTTGAGAATGGAAAATTCTAAGTGGCCAGAGTTAAACAGAAGCAGAAGACTTCTGGGTTGTCTCCACTTCTAAGCAGTGACATTCTATATTCCTTTCCTGTATGTGGAATGCTTTGCTCTTAGCCTTTATTTTTATGCAGTATCATATTAGTGGGTGCAACATTGAGCTTAAATCAGGGGATCAATATAGCAAAGGCTTACAAAGCTCTGTATGATGATCCCACATCAGTTGGGCACATCTCCAGGCCCATGTATTGAATAGCAAACCCTAATTCTCTTAGGAATAAGCTACAGATACATCAAGAAATCATGTAAAGGGTTTTGTACAAATTTGATGTTCATCCTTTCCCTCTCTCCTTATGGAGTGATAGCTCTTCATTTCATGTCAATGTCTTTCTTTATGGATTTGAAGAGTACAGTCTTCTCCCAAATGCTGTATATTTTGGCTCTGATTTTCCTCTTATTTTCATGCCCCTGCAGTGTTTCTGAGATCTTCCAGCACTGACTTAAGAATTAACCTGTGTAAGTATTATTATTCCTGTTTTATTGATATGGATGTAGCATATAAATACACAGAAAAGCACAATATAACACTACAGATTGCCACTAACTCACCATGTAATTGAATATAATCATATATCATAGAATAGCTTGGGTTAGAAGAGACCTTTAAAAGTCATCTAGTGCAACCCTCCTTCAATGAGCAGGGACATCTTGAACTAGATCAGGTTGCCCAGAACCACATCCACCTGGCCTTGAATGTCTCCAGGGGTGGTGCATCCACCACTTCTCTGGGCAGCCTGTGCCACCCCACTGTAAAGGATTTCTTTCTCACATCCAGCCTGAGTCTTCCCTCTTTCAGTTTAAAACCCCTTGTACTATTGCAAGAGGCCCTCCTAAAACATCTCTACCTGTCTTTTTTTATAGGTTGCTTTTAAGTACTTGAAGGCTGCTCTGAGGTCTCCCCTGAGCCTTCTGATCTCCAGGCTGAACAACCCCTTTCCTCACAGGAGAGGTGCTCCATCCCTCTAATGATTTTTGTGGCCTTCCTCTGGACCCTCTCCAACAGGTCCATGTCTTTCCTGTATGGAGAATAATGTTATGGAGAGTGATGGCCTGGAGACTAACTGAAGTTATTAAACAATACCTGTAGAGGGAGAGGAATCTTCATCTCCTGTAAGCTGTTTTGCTGTCAGATGATTCTTAGCGCTGATGTTCAAACCAGAATGTTTTCTGCAAAGTGTACTTACCCAAGGCTTGTTTCATCTCTGCTTTATGTGAATAAAAAGGTAATTTGTTCAACTGTGAGGTGTGCAGGGATCTTCTTGTTATCAGACCTTTCTTAGTCATATAGTAAGTACAGAAGATGAAAACCAATTCTGAAAATGCCATAAGCTACCTCTTATGAAAACTCCTTTCACCACCATTTCAACTATTTACCATTACAATTATTATGTCTTTGGAACAGTCCACTGAAGGGAAGATTATCACTGAAGGAGTGAATATGCAGAAAATGTACAAAGGTCAATTTAGTTTTCAAGGCCTTTCTCTCTGGTTCTGTATAGTTTCTCTTCTGTCCTGTAAGACCTCATAAAAAGCGAACTGTTAATGAGTGATTTTGCCTTACTCATGTCTGTTTTATTTAGTTGGCTCAATATTTTTCTCAGAAAGAAAATTGAAGTGCAAGAATAGCTTCCTTTGTTGAAGTCAAGATGCAGACATGCCATTCCCATCAGGCTCCATACTATCAACAGCCTACTTTAAGTCTCTACATGCATTCATATTTATCTAGATAGGAAGGCAAGTGAGATCCTGATTTCATAATCATAAATAGACCAAAAATTAAACAAACTTTGCCACCTCTAGCATCTGCCAAGATTTGACAGATGACATGACCAGGCTGTTTGGTATCTGCAGTTCTCTTATTAATGCTTTAATTCTTCTAGAAAATTACGCACGTTCATCTCTTCTGCCCTTTTAAAGATTAACTTCTTGCCTGTGATGGCTACTATGAGTCACAATATCCGGCTACAGTCATACTCTAGGGCCAAATGAAAGTCAGATTTCAGACAGACTGTTTCAATCTATGCACACAATGACTTACAAGCTTCCCTCGTCTTTTCTTCTCCCCCTCCCCCCCCCATCATTGCTAGATATTATAATTCACAGCTAGTTTTTTGTTTTGTTTTGTTGGTTTTTTGGTTGGCTTTGTTGTTTTTTGGGGTTTTTTTTCTATCAGGTCTGTCTCAGATACATTAACAATTCCATAGCAAGGAAACAAACATAACTGCTCTGTAACCTGCACAGAGTATATGAAAGGTTAAGTGAAAGGCTGACATATCATTAATAAACCATGAATTTTGAGGATATATAACACTGAATTATTGTCTGAAATATGAAAGTACACAAATTTCCTCCTCAATGAAGAATAAAACTGGGCAGTAGTAAAAAAAAGTTAAAAAGTGGATTATTGATACCACAGTTCAGAGAGAGTACAGCTGGAGACATCCCCTGGACTGCAGTGCCATGCACTGGGTACAGGAATTATGTCTGATGGTATTACACAGCAAATTATTTTATATAGAAAGTCAGCCCTGCTCACAGCTCTCCTGGGGCTTTTCTGAATGGTAAATAATGTTACCTGAGTGATTGGAGACCTGATAATCTCAGGTCTTCAGATAAGATCAGTGCTGGCAGAGGGAAGTGATAACTGTCAGTGGCTGACAGCCACCACTTCTGTGGGAGAGGAAATATGTCTTTAGAAAATATCTTTTCCCTTTTATTCACAGTTTTAAGCATCAGCGGACCATGTCTGAGTGAAATGTATTCATAAAATATATCTGTTTAACACTATTACTTTCTCCTTCTGTTGAACTGTTGATACTTATGGCTCCCACAGGTAATTAACATCAGTTAAAGAGCCAGGCAAATATGGATGATACCTAGAGAGTCTTCTACAGGCACCTTTGTTAAGATGCCACATGATGGCCTGTCACACTTCAGCTATTTTATTACCAGATTCCTTCTGCAGATATTACCAGCAACTGACCTACTGCAGCAGTGGGTTTGTAGAGTATCTATCTCTACAGGATAAAAATACCACTGTCTTTCCAATATGATATTGACAAACTAATCACAGGAAAGATGTGCATTCTACTGGACTTTCAGACCAATACCATTACAGAATAATACTGAAAACATTATTTTTGCATTTCTTAGAAACTGTGTATTTCTCTCAGTCTTGAAAAATGTTTGTCTAATTGAGCTTCCCCAGCTATATAACTTACCTGAACTTTATTTTTTCCCCTATTTCAGTTTTACCATTATTCTAATCAGTACCACTAAAATACATGTGCTCAAATCCTAGATATCACTCTCAGTAAACTTGGTAATGTTAGGACAGACAAATATCACTGCAATAATCTTGTATTTCAGTGCTAGCTGCAAAATATTTCCAGTCCTGCTTCTAGTTTCATTTTAGCTTAGATTTGTGAGATGCTAAATAAAACAGCAATATTTAATAATAAAAGTTTTTTTGCAGATTTTTTTTTATTATTATTAGTATTAAGTGCGGTAACAGTGCCACCACGTGGCAATTTGCAGCAATCACACGTCTTCGTTGCTGGAAACATTTAAAACGTTAGAAATCGAGGCTAGAAAGCTGAATTTTGACCAGAGATTGTGTGGTGAAACAGAAATAAGAAAAAATACAAAATTATGGAAGGGATTCTGCAGATGAAACTATCGAGTCTATGAATTTATATAAGTTCCTTGTCTATCCCTCCACCCCTAATTTTAGGGATATTCTTCCATCTACTGCCTCCTTTGATCTACCAAAAGACAGAATTTTATGCAAACTCGCATTTGTAAATTTCTGACACTGCCATGAATATTTTTCCTCTGATTTCTACTGCATGACTAACAAAAATTGTTATCAAGAGTGGTCAGTCTTTTGCTAACTATGCTGTGAAATCCCTCTACTCTGATTGGCTTTCTTTACCCACACTGGTCTCTTAGAAAGATGTTTCACAGCTGTAAGCACAAATGTTTTCATTGTCTACATTGCACCTTAGTGTAACCCTTATGGATTTTTACAGAACTATTGTGTTCCCTTTCAGGCCTCATTTTGAAAAGTTAAGCAGATCTTTCTCATTAATCTGCTCTCTGGTAACATACCCACTGTAAAAGATGATCCTTGTATTTGAAAATACTGCTGTTTATCAGGTGATATAAATTTACAAAATTCAGCATATTGTGAACAGGTTTACCTCTATATTTATTCAGAAAGTCTATGACATAAGTGTTGTTTTCTCTTCTTTGGAGCAAGACCTTGTTTATAACAGGCTTTTAATTTATTAACATTATGGAATGGATGAACTGCTATGTTGGGAGGGAAGACTTTGTTGACATTGAATTCAACATATAATTAGATATAGATTGGTATCTTGTACATTTTGGTTTTGCTCTGCTGTCTGGTGTTGTATTTGTGTAATCAGTAATTGCCATGTCTGTGATTCACTTGGCCTTTTCAGTTGTTAGTAGAGTGGGAGGGTGGTATTCAGCACAAAGGTTGCTGCAGCATCTTCACACTTAGTCACTGCAGGTTTTACATTGATCTACAGCACATCATTCCCAATATGCGTTTGGGCCAAGTGTTTTGCAATTCATAAAACATTGAGACTTGCCACTGTTTTTAAGATTAATGACTCTTAAATATGGCATAGCTAGGGATCAAGGGTGAAGTTTATCTCTAGGTTGCTGTGCAGTGATCTGAATGGAACTTTGTAGAGCTGCTGAGTCTTTGCTGTTGTGTCATAAATCATGGAAGTGAGAAGCAAATTGAGTTACAGGCAAGAATGCACTTCCATTTGGTTTCAAGACCTACATTTAAGAGGAATGAAAGCCACTTTGTGAGATAAATTCAGAGCCAGTCTAATGGCCCCATTTTCCAGATGAGCTCATGACCTGGGAAACTGGGATATGTTAAACATCAGAATAAAACTGAAGTTTCTCTGAATTCAAAATATGTGTTTGTTTTGCTGATCTAGTGCTGGTGGTGCTGGAATAGACAGGAGAGCAGCATCAAGACAGCTGTGTTGCAGCTGGGTTTTTTCTACCAATTGCTTCTTATAATCCTGACATTTACTATCATAATTAATTCAGCAAATATGTTGATAAATTGCAGCAGCTAATACAATAAATAGAGAAAAAGACAGAGTAAGAGCAATAAAACCCATAATAAACATTTCACTTAATATGCCCTTCAGATATTTTGAGGTGCAAAAAAGATATTTTGTAGGTTGTCAGGATGACAGTAAGATGAATGGTGCACTCATTGCCTTTAATTTCATGTGGTATGGTTCACTTAGATCAATAAATTACACCTTAAAATAAATTCTCGTTTTCCAGGGCTGGCTATGGATCACATGTTACTGTTGGTTTTTATAACAGATATAAAGCCAAGTTGATTACATTTACTGCAGAAGTGACTATTTTGCAGCTCAATCTCATAAAACATAAACCGGAGCAGCAAAAGGCAGATTGTCTTAGTATATCAGTGAGTCTGTGTATTTCTGGGACAGTTTCTAATGACAAGAGCCAGTACCTGGACTGCACTGTCCTGAAAGACGAAGCCCCCTGTCCTGTGCTGCCTTCCCTGTGGCCATTTGAAACCACATTGTACTGGTTATTTATGGACATGCAGACAGATCTAATATGTCTTTTGTCTAAAAAAATCAGTTAGCAAAGAAATATACCAGATCAATCTGGTATCAGCTTTTTCATAGTCAAGATTCCATTTTCTTCCAGTAACTTCACCTGTCCTTTATCATTTTTATCTTCCATTCATCTTTTAATATGTTATCCTTTGAAAATTTTACTTGAAAATTTCTGCTGTATTGAAGCCAGATAATTACTCAAACAATATTTTTTTTTTCTTTAAAGAAATTCTTAGGTTTCTTACAATTATACCATTTCAATAGTCTAGTCATAATATACAGATCAATCAGATGTTTTATTAAAGAGTTGAACTACCAGCACTGCAATTTCACATACAAGTTTTCCAGTATTTCCTTTTGTGTTCTTCTCAGAATATTTTAACAATGGCTTCTACCACATATTATTAGTACTCAGATGTATCTCAAAACCATTTTTTCAGATAAAAGTTGTTTTCTTGTTAATTTTTTGTAATCTTTTTTATATAATCATAAATTCTCTCTCTACTTCAGTGTTAAGGTTGTTCACCTCAGACAGAAACTTAAATGCTGAGTATTTTCTCTTGATTATCTAGTTATTGGGCAGGGGGGTCAACTGTCAGTTTACTTCTAACAGAATTTAAGGAGTGGTATAGTGCTCTGGAACAAGATGGAAACAGAAGTTAGGTACTATAGATGTTTTATGTGTTGCACTGTATCATGTTAGGAGACTCTTATTAAGATTGTTGAAATAAATTCTCTGTAGAAAAAGTTAATAAGGAAGACTGTAAAATTCCATAAAACATATAATCTGAGCGTAGCTTTTTAATTCTGCCTTCTTCCAGTATTCTTAAAAACTATTTCTTTGTGTACGTATTCTTACATATGGTGATATTGTTGCTATTTGGGTTTTATAACTACTTTCATGAAGGTTTTGATAAAAGACTTCAATGAGGTTTCTTCATCCCTAAGAAAACCTCCCACCCTCTATAATATGGCAATAGTCCAGCCTGAATAATCACATGAAAGAGCATGAAACTCATTGTGTAAAATTATTTGTGAAATCATCAATATTTGTGGAAATAGTAGAGGGATACCAATCAGGCTTCATTTCATTAAAAGTATCATCTTGCATCTTCAAGAAGCTGCAGACTCTCATGTACAATACTCCTTATTTCTCTACATGCTGTGAATTTCTTATTTCACAGGATGGAGTTTCAGCATGGGCTCTGCCTACCAGTTCCACAGCTGGAGAGTATTTGTGATCGTCTGTGCACTGCCTTGTGTCTCTTCTGTGGTAGCCCTCACCTTTATGCCAGAAAGCCCACGGTTCTTGCTGGAGGTATATATAACTTTCCAAATTGTTTTTAGATTCCAGTCAAAATTATGCCTGTGTTTATATCATGACCTCAGTATAACAGGCATTAAGTTTGTTCAGTGATAGTACTGAATATCTTACTCTGTATGTATGCTGTGTTTAAATGAACATTTAGGTTGGAAAGCATGATGAAGCTTGGATGATACTCAAGCAAATTCATGACACAAACATGCGAGCTCGTGGTCAGCCTGAGAAAGTCTTCACAGTGAGTACTGCTTTTAAAGCTAATCACTTTAGCACATCAGTGAGCTGGCTGATTGGCAAGGTCTGGAGGGCTTAAGCAATCAATATTAATACTGTGCATGACAAAGTAAATAATTTACACTCTAAATTCCTAAATATAAGAACCAAATTCCTACTGAAATTGTTATATATACAATTGCTATATATACAAGGCTTGTAAAGATACAAGCCTTTGACCAACATATTCTTGAACCTATGAATCCATATTGTATTTTTCTTTGGTATACCAAGATACTTAATAGACTCAATCTGTGTTTTGTTTAATGAAAAGGCCAGATTCAAAGCATTGATAGGTTGTTTCTATTTGGAGAATAAACTGGTGATTTAAATGTGGGGGATTTTTATGGCATCTTCCTTAAATATGAAGAATATACCCAAGAATTTTTTTCTTCCAGGATACAGTAGGACTAAACAACAGAAGGCATTTGCTTGCTTTGAAAATCAGTCTCCCTTTACAACTTGTGCTGTGCTGTGGGTGTATAAACACTCTGATCCCCCTCTGAGCCATGTTTGGAATGTCTTTCCTTTTCCAGAGGCGTTCTTCTTACTTTAATGCACACATAACTCAATTAAGAAATCCTTTAAAAGGCTCTGCATTTGTAGGCAGTCTCAAGGAATGACCATCTGATCATATAACTTTATTTCATTGAGACTTGCAGTTTATTGCCTTGGATGTAGCTTCCATTTACTCTATTTAATTTTTTTCCACAAAGAAGATCAAGACCTTCTAGGCTGGTTAGCATGGCTATCATGTTATATCCGCATTTATTGATACACCTGTGATCTACTTCTAATCCCATCTAACCTAGTATTTTATTTTCTGATTTCATTTATGGATAAAGGGATTTGCCTAACACCATACAGCTAGGGTGTAACTTCACAACTGGCTTTTGCTGATCTGAGCTGCTTTCAGACGGAGTATGCCTGCCCTCGGTCACTCTTTGTTTTTCTTCTGCCAGTGTTGATATTCATTGACTGATTGCATAGTCAGCCATAGCACAGACGCTGTCCCCCTGCAGTGCTGGCTTAGGCATGAGGAATAAGACAGAAATATACTGGGATAAAAGGTGGAAGGAAGGATCAGCCACAATCTCACATTAGTTTAGCATAATCATAATCATGTCCTAAAGCAGCTGTGGAGAAGAAAACAAAGCGCACGCTTGTTGTTTCCAGTTCTTGTGATCTAACAAGCCTTTCTATGCCTGTTAAGATCTGACACTGAATCATGTTGAACTCAACAGTTTATTTATAGCTATTTTTGTTAATCTGTCACCCATAAGTAAGCCACGAATAAAGAAAACACACCACTTTCTTGGGATATTTGCCAGTTTCTGCCATGATAATTGGGAAAGCTCAATTCCAGATATTGAGGATTTGAAAGATTAGAAATATTGTACGTCAAGGTTACACATATATAGTAGTCCCTGGTTTTAGCTTGCATTACTATGATTAGAAAATACATCATTGTCTCCTCACTGGAAATATCAGCACTTAATCTTATTAACCCAGAAAGCAAAAACTTATGCATAAATTGTTTGGGTCATGCTTTTAATCTCTCTTTTTTAAAAAATGTAAGCTATTCCTACTGTGACATTTTGTCTCAGTAATTTATTCACATAGCTCTCCTAAACCCTCTTTCTTCATCCAGTGCAATTTTATGACTTCTGTGTTACTATTTTCCTCCACTTCATGTCACTAGTCACATCTGATATGCTTTAATAGTATTTTGTAACTCCACAGCTGATGTAACTTTTTTTATTACTGCTATAATTTTAATGTGCTTTTCTTTTCTCTATTTTCCTATCTTATCTTGATTTCATTTTTTCCTAGAAGCTTTTTTTACATGTCATGTTTACTCCTGTTACTCATATTGAGGATTTTGTCTTCAAACTTTTAGAACAGGGAAGGCATTAACTGATGAACAATTGGGGTTTGAGCTAGAAACTCGAATAAGTGTATTCTAGTTACTGACTGTGGTGATAGTATCTTTGAAAACTCCTGAAAATTTCTCTTTAGAGCAGTGACATTAACAGAGATGGTAGAAAATTGATAGTATCTTCTATTATGGAACTACATTTATGTACATGCTTAACTACCTTCCCGGGTCCTTAAAATATATATTCATTAGATCCACTGGTTTAAATGCTTAAGGAAAAAAACCCTCTTTTTATCCTTAGACCCAAAATTCTACCCACTCTTTGTGATACATTAATCTTTTATTCTGCAAAAAACTTTTCTTTGCAGCAAGTCTTGATTTTGTAAGATTTAAACCATTTCGTATTTCTAGCCATTGCTTTTAAACAGAAGTTCCATTTTCATTAAAATAGGTATTCTTTTTTCTTTCATTCTTCATATACTGACAGCTGAATTTGCATGGTCCAGATGGGCCATTGTCTTGATTCAATAGGACTTTTCTTATGTTAAAGATCCATCAAGGCCAGCAGCTCTTTGTCTCCAGTCACATGCAGAGGTCCTAGGATATACCCATGGTTCCCCCAACCTCCAAAGCTCCAAATGGGTCAGGTGAAAAGGCTGCCGCTGAGCTTACAAATGTGACACTGGTTTATAGGGTGATTCAGAAGGCATGCCCTTTCTACCTGGAGGTGTGACAAGTGAGGATGTTTGTATACACAAGGTCTTAAATAATTTTGGAAGACTCAACTCAGTCTTCTGCATAACATGTTTCATAAAAGCAGTTTAAGAAAAGTTTAAAATCAATCAAATGATGCAGACAAGATTATTGCTATTGAGAAAGGCATGATGAGAATAGTACAGTCTTGTCTTTGATGCAGTCATGATTTGGCAATACAGTGAGCTGCTGTATTTCAGAAATGATGGTGATTATAGCTAAACCACTTATTGGGCATTTGTTTGTTCTTTTTCATGGGATGAGGCTGCTGGTATATCTTAAAGAGTGCACATCTGTAAAAGCAGTGAGCTGAAAATTAGAGCTTTACCACCAATGCTGCTATTCCCTGCTGTCCTCTAATCCACTGTGATGCACCTATGGGTAGTGGTGTCATCATTCTCTGAAGAAGAAAAACTATTGCAACCTTCAGAAATGTCAGCCATTCACTGACACTCCGTGTTTGCTCTCTCCCTTCCCATATATCAGGCCCCTTCCCCATTTTATCTTTTTTTTTTTTTTTTTTTTTTTTTTTTTTTCTTTCCATTCTCTATTTCTATTCTTTTAAAATAAACTGTGGGTGAATGCACTGCCTTTTGTGATATTGGTATGAACCTGGGACCAGAGCAAAACCACAACCAAAACTATACAATGGTTTAAGTTTGTCAGATCCTGTGTCTGGAAAGACAATATAACACATTCTTGTTCTGCTACAGAGGAGAGTGCAAGTGAAAACTAGCATTGTAGGCAACATCACATTCTCTGTCATTGGTAGTTCTGTATTTTTCCATTATGTCTGTTTATCTCATTTCACTTTAGATGAAGTAGGTGATTGCTCGTAACAGCAATAACATGCATAGTTCCAGATCATTTCACCTAACTTTTTCTCTCTTCATTAAAGTAGATAGTTAAATTCAATATCCAAAAGACAAAGAGAGTTCCCTGTCTAAAAGTAAAGGAAATAAGAACAAAAGAATAATGTTACTCAACTATTAATTCTTGACATTTCAAATACTTCTATTTGCATTACTGTGTCTTTAATCAGTAGGCTTTCAAGAAAGTTGTGATAGCAAGTCAGAAACATCTTAATAGCAAAAGCCAGATATTGTTAACTGAGCATTTAAATACTGTTTTATCCTTTGTGGCATTAGGGATATGGACAGCAACAGTCTAGCAGAACCTGACACTAACAGCTTGCTTCAGTCAGATGAAATTGATTTCCTGCATGCTTTAAATATAAAGTTTTTCTAATACAGTTACATCCATAACAAAATTTTACATTATAGTGTGCTAATATTCCTTTATATTTCTAAAGAATTCCAAGCATAGACACAGGTTTAACATCTGCTCATTTTTAATTTATGGGATTTATTAAAACCTTCAGATCTCCTAAACAGACAGCTAATTATTCCATAAAATCCAAATATTTGCTGTTCTGTTTTTATTTCTAGGTTAACAGAATCAAAACTCCAAAGCAGATAGATGAGCTTATAGAAATAGAGAGTGATACAGGAACTTGGTACAGGAGGTGTTTTGTCAGAATTCGCACAGAGCTGTATGGCGTAAGTAACATCTCTGTTTGTTCTGTAACCTGTTACCTTTCCTCTTTTTAATTAGCCTTCAGATATGAGATGGATTTTTGAGCTCATGCTGGTAATAGGTGCAATGCTGCATTTTCCATGCACTGGCAGATTCAGGAACGAGTGCAAGGTTCTCAATTCCTGACCCAAGAGAGGTGTCAGTGAATCACAGAGGTTGGTCCCAGTTTGTGAGAAGGAAAATGCACACTGTTGATGGCTGGTAGTTACATAACCATATTTCCAAGCAACACAGTATAATACATACTGGAAATGTATATCAATATATACCTATAGAAAGAGGTGGCACATGATGAGATGGAAAATTTCAGTATGAACTTGAGGCAGCGACATAATGTACAAATGGTAAAGTCATGAATAAATTGTGTAAATGGATGTCATAAAATCTTTATAAGGCTTTGTATCTGCATGTATTTTTAGGCAAGTTCACTGTTTTAGCAGAAAGCTATGCTAGAGCTATTTCAGAAAGTTTAATTCAAGCTCAATGGGAGTATGCTCCATATTCTTTTTAACTTCTTTGCAAAGCCAAAATTATGCAGTACCTTTGAACCTTACAATCAAAATTGAGAAAAGTTTCATTATTAAAAAAAAAAATAAAGTTAGAAATACCTTTCTACAGCTGTTAAATATCTGCCATCTTGAAGGTCTCCAGAGCTATGATAAAGTGCTGTAAACCAAGGTTTGTCAAAAAACTGCTTTGCTTGGAAAAATGGCATTTTCACTATAAAAAAGTACCAAACAAGAAAACCCCAACGAGACAAACCCAGAAGGTGTCTGCTTTTATAGTTATTTGTACAAAAATGGAGTAGTTGAAAATTGAAATGTTATGATTTTGCCTTGTTACCAAACTGCCTTTAAAACTAAACCACTTAGTTACAGACTGGCTGTCTCACATGCTTGTTGTCTCACTGAACTAGCCCCTGGGTTAGAGCTCCTTGTTGCACAATGTGTGCTGAAACCTCCTAAGACAGACTGATACTTTCCTTCAAAAAGAGAAAATCATCTTGAGATGAGAGAGAGGGGAGAGAACACCGTTCTCAGTTGGCTCTGCTGTAGTGTCTCTGACCTGGAGGTAGTCCCATCTTTTCCTCATATAGCTAAAGTACCAAATTCTAGCTGTGGTAGGTTATGATAGATCAAACTATGTGTCACTGTTGAATTATGCAATATAGTTTATCTAAACTTAAAGCAGTGTAATACTGGGAAGTCAGAAGAAAATTTTTTTGACAAGATCTCTGTTCATTTGATGTAGTGAAATGAAGCTTCCTAGATATTGGAAATTTTGAAGTGGTCAGAGCAGAGGGTGAATTAATAAACACTGTGCATACTGGTGTGTAAATAATTTTATATAGGTCAGCAATGTGTGCTTGCATCCCACAAAGCCCATCACATCCTAAGGTGCATAAAAACAAGCATAGTCAGCAGATCTGCCTCTCTACTCTGGTCTTGTGAGAACCCATCTGCAGTACTGCATCCAGCTTTGGGGCACCCAACATAAAAAGAACGTGGACCTGTTTGAGCAAGTCCAGAGGAGGCTGCAGAGATGATCTGAGGGCTGGAGTACCACTCCTGTGAGAAAAGGTTGAAAGGATTGGAGCTGTTCAGCCTGGAGAAGAGAAGACTCCAGAAAGACCTTATACCAGCCTTTCAATACCTAAACGGGGTTTATAAAAGAGGTTGAGGGAGACTTTTTACCAACACCTGTAGTGACAGGAGAAAGGGTAAGAGTGTTAGACTATAGTAGGATAGATTTAGATTGGACATTAGGAATAGATGCTTTATGATGAGGGTGATGAGGCACTGGAACAGGCTGCCCAAAGAAGTTGTGACTGCCCCATCGCTGGCAGTTTGGATGGGGCTTTGAGCAACCTCATCTAGTGGTAGGCATCCTTGCCTGTAGCAGGAGGGTTGGAATGAGATGATCTCTAAAGGTCCCTTCCAACCCAAACTATTCTATGATTCTATGAAAAGAAGTCAAAAGTCATATAACATGCACAACCTAGCTATATCTAGAGATTAACATGCTTGTGTGACCAATGACTTGCGATTAACATAGAGTTATCTGCTCTCTCAGAGGCCCTGAAGAAGCAAGCAAATCAGAATCAAAAAGGTTCTATCATTTAGCAAAATTGTTCAAAATACAATTTATAATAAATGTATTTCCTAATGATTTACAGATTTGGTTGACATTTATGAGATGCTTCAACTACCCAGTGAAGGATAATACGATCAAACTTACAGCTGTATGGTTCACCCTGTCTTTTGGGTAAGAGTGGTTGAAATCTTCAATCATTTTTGGTAGACTTGATGGACAGAAGAATCATCTGCATGCAAATTTTTATCACTATGATTATCTTCTCTATTCATAAGGGTTTTTCTAGTATCTTTCCACAAAATGTTATATCTATCAGTTAGCCTGTTCTTCCTTGCAAGCTTATCTCATCAAAAATATCTTCTTCAGAAAAGAGCATCTTCTGGTGTCAGCATCTTTCAATATTTTTATTTTATGGTGGATTCTACTATGGTGGACTGTTATGGTTTAAACCCAGCACCAAGCAGCTACTCATTCACCCCCAATTTTTCCCCCTCACCAGGTGGGTTGGGAGGAGAGTAGAAAGAATGTAAAACCCATGGGTTGAGATAAGAACAGTTTAATAACCAAAATAAAGTAAAATATACTGGTAGTAGAACAAATACCAACAATAGCAACAATAATAATAATAATAATAGGAAACAAAAAAGAAATGCAAGCTCAAAAAACACAAGTGAAGCACAATACAATTGCCCACCACCTGCTGACTGATACCCAGCCCAATCTGAGCAGTGATTGGTCCCTTCCAGGTGACTCCCCCCTGCTTATATACTGGGCATGATGTGCTGTGGTATGGAATACCCCTTTGGCAAGTTTGGGTCAGGTGTACTGTCTCTGCTCCTTCCCAGCTTCTTGTGCCCCTCCTCACTGGCAGACCATGAGACTGAAAAGTCCTTGATTAGAGCAAGCATTATTTAGTAACAACTAAAACGTTGTGCTATCAGCATTGCTCTCAGACTAAAGCCAAAAGATAGCACTGCACCAGCTATTAGAAAGAATAAGTAACTGTTACAGCTGAAACCAGGACACGGAACAACGGCTCCATCACATAAGAGCTGTTCATCCTCAACTTAGACAGATTTCCCAACAAGTCAGACTGCTGACTGAGCTTTTTTCTGGGTTTTTTTTTGCAGCTACTATGGCCTATCTGTCTGGTTTCCCGACGTCATTAAACATCTGCAGTCAGACGAGTATGCATCCCGAGTGAAACATTTCCGCAATGAGGAGGTTTCACATTTCGTCTTCAACTTCACACTGGAAAATCAGATTCACAGCAATGGAGAATACATCAATGACAGGTTTAGAGATTTCCTAATGTACTGACTTAGCTGGAATAAAAATGATGTTTTAAAGCATGTCCTAATAATATCATGTTTTTCTCCATCAGCTAATGATACTTGCTTTTGTTACTTTTTAATGGGAATTTATTCCTGATCTTCATTTCTTGTGCTTCATTGAGCATGGGGAGAAATGAATCTATACATGCCCTAGTGGTTCATGTGTGAGAATCCCCCAAGCATCTATTTTTCATCCTGCAAAATTGACCAAAAAGCCTAAATTAACAATACGTCCTTTCACAATGGGATTCAAAGATCTTTAGATCCAACACATGCAGCACACTGTAGGGGCCTGGGAAAGAACATACTTTCATCTCTGTTGCTAATTCTTTTCTTATATGAATGAAAGATGCTTCTGTAAAATGCTGAACATTGAGATGTTAGCATCTTATCACAGAAAAATAAAAGCTAAATGTTGCCAAAAATCAATAAAAAGTACAAACAGATCTGATTGGGAAACAACATGTTGGCAATGACTTTTGTGTTGTTTTGTTGGTTTGGTTGCTTTTTTTTTTCAACTGAATCTGAACATATTAAGGCTCTATCTGGACTTCACAGATAACTAGGGAACTTAGGGGAAAATTAAACACAGCTGGTTTAGGTACCTGGTTTCTCTTAAGTTATAACCATGTGACTGGTCTGTTGGAGTTGTGATGCTAAGTAATTATTATTTCCATAGGAAAACAAATCCAGGTGAGTAAAATCACTGGTTTTGTAATAAATTTTTTGTAATAAATTTTAAAATTATTTTTATAAGAGATTGAGTTTTGACACAACCAAAAGTTTATGCACTTCAGACAAGAAGATGAAGTTATCTCATTTTCAAACTAGCCATAGCTTTCCAGTTTCACTCCTTTCTAGAAGGCGGATGTTCTCCTAAAAGGAAAGAACTACCTACTGTCAGTAACTGGAAGCACTCCATCAACTAGGATCTTATCAATTTAAACTGAAAATTCTTGTAAAACACTTGATCTAATATTTATCTGCTCCAAAAGACTAGTTTACTCTTTCAAATGTGCAAATTTAAGAAATCTCTGACAGTCATATGAGATGACCAAAACATTTTCTACAGAAGTATTAGCTCATTTAATATTCTTCCTCCACAAATACTTAAATACTCCACCCATCCTCAACCTGTATGTCCCTCATGTTTTTTCTTAAATAGAAGATCCGTTAATACCTGACATTTTACTTTGTTACATCTCTCTTGGGTTTTAATGCAAATCATAGCAACACCAATTTTGATATAGTCATATTTCCTGTCCAAAGCTAGAAAGTGCATCAGAAGAATGTAGGACATGTAGTCTTTCATTTCTTTGCAACTGACATTAGTTGCTAAATTTTCTTTATTCTCCTCTGGAATTAGGCTACATTTTAAAATGGGAAGTGCTATATGAAAAATGATAATGAGTTAAAACTAAACACTGATTTTAAGCAGTCTGTCACAAATGAGAAATGATACAGTAAGTGAAACTAATGGGCTGAAAACACCATTCTTCTGACCAATAGACAAATAGAATTCATTAGCTGGAAATCTTTTCCTGTAGCAAACGCAATCAGCTTTTCTCTCCTTTCTCATAAAGATTCCAAGAACTTTTTTGGTAAGAGTTTAATTCCTACTCTTTCACAGGTAACATATTTTGTGTCCTATTGCTACTATTAGTCTTATAATAAGGAAATTGTTTAGCTAGTCATACCATGTTTAATTAGAGCAAAGCCAGGTCTGTGTTTTGAAGGCTTTGACAAAATAACAGTTCTTACAGCTGTTAAAGCACTGCTTTTAAAACTGTTGCCACTTTGAGTGAAGTGTGCCAGCAAAACTACAAGCTTGTTCCACACCTTCATGCGAAATAGAAGACATCACAAAAATAGTGATGTATTTCTACATTTCTTTTTTCTTTTTTTTCTTAGCATAGCAATGCTATTTTCTAGAATTATACTAAAAAAGGCTTTCAGCATTTTTTTAATTTTATTAATATTGAGGTAGAAAATTCTTGCTAGTAATGCACTTCATCATTGAATTTTTCTGTGAATGACTTGAATGACAGTCATGATCAAATTCCAAAAGCTAAATGAGTCAGTAGGAAGAGGGATGTTCAGAAATAAGAAAAAGTTACTAAAAATTTGCTTATACCTGTTTTATGTACACAGTAATTGCAGTTGCACCCACATGTACAGGGGGAACAAACACAAACTTCCAGTTAGGTAGGTAGCTGTGTAACTGGCAATGTAATCATTGTGTTCCTGTTTCGCATTTGAGGCTAACACAATGCCCACTGTGGTCACCTGGAAAAATACAAGTTCTTTAAAATATTCTTTTCTTCCAGCGCCCTGGTACTAGCAGGTGATTGTTTGTTCCAAGAGACTGAGTTTCTGGAGCATGATCTCCCGATTTCTGACAGTAATGTCAAGTTATAAGCAATAGGTATTAAGGACAACTAATAACTGAAATATTATGAAAGGAATTGTTGTGGCCGGTAGCTGTGTGGAGCTATTCTCCTTATTAATGTTTTTTCTGAACTGTAGTATTCTAGAATCAGGTAATCATTAATTACATCCCCACAATGCCTTTAAGGAATCATGTTACTGGGGTTAATATTTTTTAGACCTGTACAGCTGCGTCAGCTTGACCTGTTGCTCTTTCTAACCTATGAAGGTAGACTGACAGAAATTATTTCTACTGGGCAGGTTTATTATGATGAAGTTTAAATCAGTAACCTTTGAAGATTCACTTTTTAAGAACTGTGTGTTTGAAGATATTACTTCACTGAACACATACTTCAGGAACTGTACTTTCGTGAATACCACCTTCTACAACACAGGTATTATGAGAAAAAATGCTGAATATCAATTCAGCTGTGTGTTCTCATCTTAACGTTTGTAATTTCTGGATTTCTGATAAGTCATAATAAAAGCCCTCTTGCAGGGAATTGGAAGCTATAAAAAAGCAACAGGCCTCTGTAATGTTATAACAGAAAAGTGAAAGGATCAGATGACACCTGCACCAGAGATACAGCAGGCCTAATATTGACTCAGATAATAAGCTTCTCTTTGATTTTAATATATCTAAAGAGACTCACTCTGGAAGGGAGAAAATATATTTATTGCTTTACTGGTAGGTTTAACTTATGGGGGGGTTTACTTAGTCTAAATAGGACTGGTGAAATACATTGTGCTTCCTGTGGCATGGGAATCACAGTTCAGGATGCAAGCTACCTAATCTATAATCATTCCCACTCTCCTAAGTATTGTAACAAAAATGGGAATACGTATTATCATATGTTAAACAGAGGACTCTTTTTTTTTTTTTTT
>NDXB01004238.1:11025-32476 GCA_002631895.1 Agapornis roseicollis | reverse complement strand
TTTTTTTTTTTTTTTTTTTTACTTTATTAAAACATAACTGAAAGTAGAACATGGCCAACTAAGCTTGTGGAAAAGATGGGACACTTCCTACCACTTTCAAACAACTCCAGCAGTCATACTTTTAATAGACTTAGGTCTCAGAGCAAGTGGCACCCAGCTTTCTTTGCATGAGAGGAAAGTATTCATGATTCAGGGTTATAAGTCTGACAGGAGGAATGGAAAGCTAGTGGAAGTTTAGGGAGAGAACTCTGAAATGCTACTGGAAGAATGGCCTGAACAGCTGCATGTGGGAACTCACCTGTGTTTGAGCTAAAGACCATCAGGCCTTCTCAGAAATGAAAATTAGTTTAATCTGAATTCTGTATGAATGTCTCACTATAAAGGAAGTCAAACCAAACTGACCATAATTTGCAGTCTCATTTAGAAGGCTGTCTGATGTGGAAACAGAAGATCTGATACTGAGCAAAACAGAGTGATAGAAACTTGCAGATACCCAATACCTTTTACACAAGACCAGCTGGTGCTGAAGGACCTTAACCAAATACAGTCCAAGCAGAGCTGAAATACAGTAGTCTATCCTGCCTAACTCAAGGCCTTAGCTCCCTTTTTTTTTCATGAGCTTTGCATATTTTTGTATTAAGATAAAAAGGTATCAAAATTAGCAGCAATAACTAATCCCATTTCATGAAGCAATGAAAGCTCAGAATTCTCATTAAAGTTGTGTAAACTTGAAATGTTTCTAATCAAATGCAGCACATGGTGTCAGCTGTTCCTGAAATGTCTCTTTTTCTTCTTTCCACAGATCTCGAGCAGTATAAATTTGTTGACAGCGAATTGATAAATTGCACATTTTTCCACATCAGGACAGGATGCCAGATTTCTTTTGATGATGACTACAGTGCCTACTGGATTTACTTTGTTAATTTCCTGGGAACTTTGGCAGTGTTACCAGGGAATATTGTGTCCGCTCTCCTGATGGATAGAATTGGACGGTTAACGATGCTAGGTAGAGACTTTGGTTTAAAACAGGGAACAACACCAAAATGTAAAGCTCTCCCGATAAAGTAACATGTTCTCTTTTTAAAGAGTTTAGTTCAGAGAGATGCAGAACATTCCTTTTGCAGATACTTTGTTTCTGTAGCATCATAAGGGCCATTTTAAAAAGTTACCAATTTAGAAACTCTAGGAACAAAGGGTTCTGTAACCAGTTCTTCTATGCCACAGTATCAGTCATTGCTCTTCTACACTGATATTACAAAACCATTTAGGCATTTGAGGTGAGATTTTGGAGAGTGATGACCATTGGTTCCTCTCTGCTCCAGCTGAAAGAAAAGTGAGATGTCCACAGGTGAGATGTGCTGAGATGTTCCTCAGCTAGTGGAGCAGCCTCTTGGAGGAGTCAGAAGTCCTTTGCTGTTATCTATTTTGCAAAGTAAGGCAATTGAAGATAACTCCTGTGGATTATCTGCAATGACAAATCTGTTTTCAATTTACTTAAATCTGGTTTACTTAAATAACTATGTGGTAGTTCAGTGCATACATTTTCTAGGAAAATATCTCTATATAAATGCAATTCCCACTCTGTTTTTATTGCTACAATATATAAATGATTTTCATGCAATTGCAGAAGATAATAAACAAGGGATAATGGGGTTGTTTTCCCTGAATAGCTTAATTACGGATTTCAGAGGGGGTTTCAGTAAACTTTATATTACATACTTTATGATATATCCTAATATTTGAGGAGTTATTTTTTTTTTCCTATGAGCACCTTACAATCCTTGTCTGCCTGACTGGTCTTTCTAGCAGAGCAGGTCTCTTTAGTTTTTAACTTGAGTTATGTAGCTGTGCTATGTGTTTAGAAACATTAGACAAAACAACCAATGGTAATTTTTAAAATGCAGCTCCACTTCATGTTCATTTTACCTGTTTCAAACCTAGGTGGTTCCATGGTTCTCTCTGGCATCAGCTGTTTTTTCCTGTGGTTTGGGACCAGTGAATCCATGATGATAGGTATGCTGTGTCTCTACAATGGCCTCACCATCTCAGCGTGGAACTCTCTAGATGTTATTACTGTGGAGTTATATCCTACTGACAGAAGGTATGTGCACATATACCTCCCCTAACCGTACTGACAGTATGTATCAGCAGAAATGGTAATTAGAAATGGTTAGGTATGAGCTTTACAGAGGTAAGTGGTATTTTGAGTGGGCTGAATTAATAGTTTGACTTGCAAAGGGGAAAAAGATGGTTTTGAGCTATTTGGTATTTTGCATCAAGCATCACCTAATGAGGAAAATACCACAAATGTAACTTCATGTGATAAAGAAGGTCTAACTGGTACTCTCATTTAAAACACAACTAATGACTAGTATTTTTGAGAACAATAATGGAATATTTCTGGGTTTCTCTTAGTACAGCTGGCTATAAAGACAGTTGTTGGTCCGAAACTGCAATATAGCTACATTAGTCTATTGGCTGTGAAACGGTGGGGAGGATAATAAAAATCACTGTCTGGAGCTGAACATCATCTTCTGGATGAGACTGTGGGCTTTGATCATGCTGAGCTGTTAATCAGTCTGCTACGAATTTGTATTCAGGGTCACCAGGAGTGTACATACTCAGCATTACGAAGGTACAAAAAAGTCTCAGGCACTGCTCCTGACTTTTCAGAGCTCTTACCAGAAAACTCAGAGCAGTTTTCATGTCCTGCAAGCACTGCTGCTAGATGACATGGTTTGGCTTTTATTCCCAGAAACAGGTACATTTTAATGTTAATTTTACATCACTTAATAGAATAAAGGAAGAACAGTTGAGTCATACCTATCGTATGTCAAGTGTAAGAACATATTTTCTTGGAAAGACTGGGATATTTCTCCTTCCTTCTCCCCTGAAACAAATCTTATGTAAAATTGCTCAGGCTTCTGCCTAGGGACAGTGAGTGCTTTCTCCTGTCACAGTCCTATTCATTATGTCATTCACTAGAAGTTTCAATTATGACAAAAAAATATCTCCAGTTTACAAATGCATGATGCCTCCTTTTCTTTTTATTTGCGTTATGAAATTATATGCTTCTTCACACAAGACAGTGATATGCACTGTTGTGTTTGTTTTGAATAACTATACTAGGCTGCTTATGAATCTAAAGAAGTAAGCTTTAATATTAAGAGGTAGTGTTTATATGGTACCTCAAAAAATTGCTCTCTTGGCAAGAATTACTGCATTATCCAAACTCTATAATATAATTCTAATAAATATATAGAAATAGCTATCTTTTTTGCATTCCTGAATGTAGGAACCACAAGTATTTTCTTAAAATGAAGTGAAGAAAAAACAACTGGAAAAGCCATTGATGTTAATGGAAGCAACAATAATCATTACTAGGAATGATAAAAAGAATGTAACTGACATATATTCCAGATCATCTGTATTGGTAGATAATAGTTGTTTCAAATAGTTTTTGCTATCTTTGTGATTGCAGCAAATTCTTCCCCCTTTTTTTTAAAAAAAAAAAGCTTATGTGTGCAATAATAGCTTTCTAGAATTCCACCTCAGAAATTAACTTGCAGATGAGTTGTTGGTAATTTTTTGCAACAACTTAGATAGAACTTGGCCCTTTGTCTTATCGATATAAAAAGGCTGATAACCCAAATCTACCTGTGCCAAGAAAGACACTGCCCACACATACTGTAGAAGAGATTTTTTTTCAGAATTTTAAAAATGATGGAACCGTCACTACCAGTTTTTGCCAGCTGATCATAAAAAAATTATCAGTTCTAAAAGTCACTTCCTAGACATGTGGTTTTTAGACTGGGGCAAAGCTTATTCATGTTTCATAGAATTATGTGAAAATTAATACCTGCAGGGACTCAAATAACTTGCTTCCCAGGATTTTTTTTCTGGTTTTGTTGTTGTTGTTGTTGTTGTTGTTGTTTTTCCCAGACCAACTACAGTTTATAAGCCACCCCTGCCCACCTCTGATGGTCCTGTCTTTCCTTCTGATAGATTTCTTATCTCCACAGCCAGGCATAACTTGCCATATTTTGCTGTGAATTTCCACCTTTTGCAAGTAGGTGTAGGGCTGAACAGCCTTCCCAGGCATATATGGTACAACAAGCTGCGTGATCGGCTTTTGCATATGAGTACATACTTAAAACGATGATCTGTTTCAGTGGAAAACTGCATCCAGAGAGAATCTGGTCCTGAACCCAGCTTCCAGCTTCCCCTCAAAAGACAATCTAGGCACAAAAGCTTTGCTCACTCTGTTGCTATTTTAATATTCCGATAGACACATTTTCATACACCCAGCTGGAGACTGGCAGCTGGAGACTGGACTGGAAGCAAAGCATGTAAAGGAGGCTAGTCCATGCTGCCATGCACAAGAGACCAAGCTGGGCAGCTTTTCCTCCTGCACAACTCTGTTTGGAGACTAGCCAGTTGCCAAACCACAGGGATTTTGCCAGTATTGTGCAGCATAATACAAAAGGTGTTTCATAAATTGTACTCCACATTATTTAAGGACTATACTGGCTTTTTGCCAGGTAGGGGTGTGGTGAGCAATTTGGAAATGTGCATATATGCAATACATAGCACACATCTAGCACACATCTCAGTTTCTTCTTCATCAGCTGCCTGCAAGGCAGAGTTAAGGTTCCTTCAAAATCTTACTAGATTTGGTTTCTGTATGCATTCACACTGATCTACCTATTCATATATTAATTTTCTAGTGTCTGGATTTGAGGTAATTAAGTAGTTTGTCCTGTCTTTTTGATGAACACCATCAAATTTTATGCTATTTCAGCATACCTTTTGCCTGTGTGTTCTGTATACAATCTCAATTGATTTACACAACTGCTAAAGTATGTTCAAGGCTGTATAGATTTCAGGTGGTTGTCAGGTAGATGACAAAATTCTGTTAAAAGGTGAAGATATTTTACTAATGGTAGTTGTAGGTAGGTTTCTGTCTTCCAGATGGCACACATAGCGATGACAAATAATCATTTGATAATTTTTTTAAGACACAAATTTTAAAGGATGGTCATGATGACTAGCTACAAACCAGACAATTTCCAATAAGCAAGTAAATTAACCCAGCTCCACAATGTAAAGAACTTGTTTCAACTCATCTTTTGTCTCGTCATATCTCGTTTACCTTTTCCTCTTAATGTGCTATTTTGGAAATAATCAGCACATTCTAAGAAGCCTTTGGTCAGGTCTTGAAGGCCAAACCAATATATTCCATAACTCTGCTCTCAAGAAGAGTTAAATGTCTTTCAAACATTTTTGGATGCTGCAGAGAGCTTTCATACTCTTTCGTAGACTTTCAATATTTTTAAAACACTGCTTTGAAAAGAGGCAATGTATGTAGCAACTGAGTCACAGAGGAAAAATATATTGTTAAAACTTACTTTAGCACTGTCCATTAGGAAAGGAAACCTGTGGACTGGCACATGTGGTACCAACTATCCCAGTTACTGACCATTTTTGATGACGGAATGGCTGGAAATATAACTTCCACTGCTCAGTGCTTCAGCAACACAAACCTGAAGGTGCTATGCTGAACATCCAGAAAATGTGAAATGCATGCTTTATGACTATTTGATTAATTTTATGTGACTTGCTCACGGCATATATGAATTTTGTGGCAGGGGTAGTGATTGTGTACTTTCTTCTGGTAGCACTCAACTACTTTAACCATGGGACTGCTTTCTCATCTTCCAGTCCCCAACCTAATTCACAGTGCACCTTCCAGACTTCTGCAGCAGATGAAGGGAACCAAGTTTGTGTTTTACCCTCAAGCTCTCTTCTCTGCATTGGCAGAGTGATGTGGAAAAAAAAATACTGTGTGATGAGGTCATTATGGGTTGTGTTGTAATGTGTGCCCAAGGGGCTGGCAGTTCACATTGCAGTTTCCTACTGCCTGTAATTTAAATATGAATGGAAGAGAATTAAAATTCTCTGAAGAAGTAACATATAGGAGGTTTTTATGACTTTAAAATGCAATCATTAGTTTTACGTAAGTGATAAGTATCTTCTTGTGAACTAGCTTGGGAAGCACAAACTTTTTAAGGCCAGACTCTTGTCAAGGAGTAGATACAACCACTAACCCAAACTCAAACAGCAAGTGGAATAGAAGTAAGTCAACTCCCGCAAAGTAAATCAAGGTCAGATTATATCAGATAACCTACAATTCATCAGTTTTACTAGAGCTGCCAGACATCTGGTTTTGAATCTTGGCCAAGAATATTTAAAATCCAGGTTTTGCTATAAAATGAAGTCATCTTGTTTTGCCTTTTTTTTAATACCTCTGAAGCAAGCTCAGAAGGACTTGGTCATAATTAAGTCACCTATCTTTAGTTAGTTATGTTTCTTGTTCTCTTTTTGAGCCCCAAGAATCTGTTCCCAGAGTAATAAATTTTATTTGTACGGTATTTAAGTCCAACTTTGTTTTGCTGTGGCTGTTAGAGAGATGTTTTCTATTCTTTTGAGTTATAACAACAGTCATAGACTTACAGCAGACCTCCTGATAGCTATTTTCTACTGCCATCCTGTGGATGTGCTTCAATTGCATTTTGCTGAAATTTCATGTTAATTTGTTTAAGGCATGACATATCAAACCTATATGATGCCTTGGGCAGTAGTCCAAGGCAGGGAGACAAATTCCACAGTTTTACTTGCACACTGAATGCTGTAATTCACCCAACTATGATATGCATCTTTATAATANAACAGATGCGTGTATCAGATGACTCTAGCTGTCTGTGGTGAACTCTGACAGGTCTTAATCCAAACTAAAGCTCTTTTCAGCTTTCCCATCCTCTGACAGCTAACTAGTACAGTCTCCAATTAGGATTCCTAACAGTTCTTGCCCTGTTGTTTATTCAGGTTGTCCTTTTTTTTCATTAAAAAAAAAAAAAAAAAAAAAAAAAAAACAAAAACAACCCAAAAAAACCCACTAAAACCAAAAAACCACAAACCAAACTTATGGACATGAGAAAATTGTCCGTAGCATATTCAGAAATTGTTGTAATAGCCTTTGCATATTATCAACACCCACAAAATTATATTTAGGCTTTTTTTAATTTGCTCTAGTAAGCTTTGCACTAGCTCTGGCAAGAAAGTTACCACATTTCTGTGCTACACACGTTCAGTAGCACTGCAGGACCATGAAATGTTTAGGTACTCTGACTATCAGCAATGGAAAGGTGGGCCTGAAGTATTATATGTAGGAATATATGTACCTGTCTAAGAAGGAACATATGTGGCAACCACAGAACAAGCTCTTTTAATCTAAAGGCCTGGATAATCCTTCTATTTTTAACTGTTTGGACTATTGCCATTTTTGTGTGGGGCTTGGGTGAAAGGAAGCTGAGCAATTTACTTAGTAGCAGCTTTCCTAGCAAGAGGTAAAATACATTGGGAAAAATTCATTCTCTATAAGATGCATCTTTCTATCAGACCTGACAGCTTCATAAGACTTATAAGACTTTTGCATTTTTCTTCTATCAATACTAAGCTATGTAACTGGGTTTTTTTGGTTGTGATTTTTTTTTTATTTTTATTTTTATTTTTTTTAGTTTGGATTGGGTGGGGGTTTTTAATTTTTTTTAGTGCTGGTTTGGTTTGATTTGGTTTGTTCTGACTTGGTTTGGTTTGGGTTTTTTTAAAAGGCAATTCCAAATTCTTTCAGCAGCATTGTATCACTGATGTGTCAAGGGGCTTTAATGGCATTCTCTGGCAGGACAAGGTAATCTTGCTACCATGCTCCTTTGACAAGTAATAAGGACAAAGCCTTGGGTGGCATGGTTTAGTGTGAGGTGTCCCTGCTTATGGCAGGGGGGTTGGACCTAGATGATATTAAGGTCCTTTCCAACCCTAACTATTCTATGATTTTATGATTGTTTGTGAAGTCAAAATGACATTTTTGTGCCAGTGCTTCACCTAACAGACATAACATAACAGAAATTGGTGTAATGGCCTTACGTTGTTGGATTTTTTCATTTATACGTGTGACACATCAAGTGTCTTTGATCATTTGCAGTGTACACTTTAGCACTTTCCTGAAACACTGTAGCAGAGACTGAACTAGTGCTGCAACAGAAGACTCTTTTTGTACATATATGTGAATTGCAGCATATTTATTGCCTGGTTATTTTCACTCTGGGTTCAGCAGTAAGTATAACAGCATAAATTAATGTAGATTTTGGCTAATCTGAATCACAAACACTGTTCTAAGAAAGATGTTTAAAACCCAGCAACCAAAGTCTAAATTTGCTATCCCTAGAGCTCAATAGTTTGCTTAATGACTTTATTCTATTAGTACACAGCAAATTCATATTCAAACACAGCATTAAAATTGAAGGATATGAAAGCAGACTATTAAACAGGTTGCAACAACATTTTACTTTAGCCTGTGAAATTCTTGCTGTTCCTGCCAATGAAGTGCATATTTTAGGGAAAAGGACATGCCTGAAAACTGCTTTAAGATCAAAAGATTGAACTTCTGCTGGGTTGTTCATGTTGCATCATAAGAACAGCCAGGGGCAATGAAAATGGGCTTACTTTGTCTTGCTCTGTTTAAAATTTTATAATAATAATGGGATTAGGTTAATTGACCCCTTACAATTGGAAAAATTTAGTATGTCCATTTTACAAAGCAGAACTGTTTTTTCAGTGCCAACAAATTACCTTAGTTTTACTCAGATATAAGAGATACTGTATTACAGAATTGCTTTAAACCTTACTAAGGTAATCTTGGCTATATAACATATAGTATACCTAAAACACATTGTCAGCCCTGACTGTGCTATTTGCAGAGGAAAAGGAATATATTGCACAGGAAAAGAAATAATTCAAATTGCTCAGCAAATTGTGTTTGGATCCTGCTATTTCTAGTTGATACAAGCAAACAGCATATGTAAAACAGCTTATCTTTATAAGGCAGTATAAAACAACACTGAATATATATATAATATCCCCGTATGTTTTGTGCTTTTGTGCATTTCCAAAGATTTCCTGTACATATCCATCCAAACTTGCTTTAGTTATATATATGTATTTTTTTGGAAGTTCTGGTATACCTCTGAATATCCTGAGGCTGTTGATGACGAGGTGTCTATTTTCTGCATATGAATGTTTGTTGGTTGTTTTGTTTTGTTTTGTTTTCCTGTTACTGTTATTTGGGGACAAGTTTGGTTTCACAGGAGCACCAGCAGCTGAAGAAATTGTATTTACATCTGCAGACACTGACCACAACCGGTCACCACCACAACTTCAGAAATACTTTCTGTGTGTAAATGAGGCTGAAATTAGAATAATTCTTACTTTTTTCCTTTTCTTCTTCTCTGACTTGTTCAGAATAGCTACAACCTGTTATTACCCTATCACATAAACAGTGTTTTCCAGGCTGGCTGTGTCATCTTTAACCTCTTCCTGACTGTTTAAAGTCTATTTTACAACAGCTTTTTCTCTTCATGCTCCTCCTTCCTATCTGCACTCTCTTCTACCCTGGAAGATGCATCAGTCTGTAGCTCCTTCCCCTCAGGAGCTTTTCCCCATCCTGGATCAGCTTCCTCCAGATATTCTGGGCTTTATCTGCCCTTGCAGTATAGATGTTTCTGTGGGAGAGATTTGATCTTCTCATAGGTTTTGGAGGATTCCTCCAGTAGGATGGCTCTTGGCTGCTTCCTTCAGTGCATCTCCTACTCCTTCTTTATGCCAATTCCTTCAAATGTCATCCTTAAAATGGCCAAATTTTAACCTACCCATTCCTTCTCTGAGGAACATATTTTCAAGGATCTGCTGCAAATATTTGTCAGAAAGCTTCATGAACAGCACTTCCGAAGTTTCCTCAACTGAAGCCCTCAGTAGTATGCCATCCATCAGCCTTCACTGGTCTGCACTGTCAGGCAGCATAGCATGTTGCTTATAGGATGGTGGACTCATAGAATAGTTAGGGTTGGAAAAGACTTTAAGATTATCTAGTTCCAACCTCCAACTTCCAAGCCACTTGTTTCCAGGATGTGCATGTTTAGCTCTTCTTGGCAGTAGGCATTACTTTTACAGTATTGCAGGTTTAATTAAATATAGAAAAAAAAAATAGTAGGTAAGGACTTTGAACATTCAGGAGGTATATCTGAATCTCTTTTGCTTGTTTTCAACTTTTTTCTCAGTAGTTTCTGATTTGCAATTTACATGCTTGAGGTCTCTTTCCTCAGATATTGCTGATGTGCATTGGCGCAGTATGTGAATGGGTACAATGTTTAGCACAAAAAGGAATTATGATTACTTCAGATAAATAATAATTACTTTTTAAAATCTGAGGTATTTTAAAGAGACACTGTTCTGTTTGCTAGAGATGTATCACCAATCTAATAATAAACATATTATGATAATGATCACTGAGAAAAAGAAATGAACTTGTGTTTTGTCCTGGGGTCAGAAAAAGCATGTAATACACAGAGCTGACATTGGAATAGTAAGTATCAGCTCTTCTGATTTTACTTTCATAATATTTTATGCAAGAGGGTTGACTTTTGTCTGTAACCATAGACAAATGAATATTTAATAATAATGGGAAAGAAACACTTTCTTGAGGTACAATAATCAGCCTGTTCCATGTTTTAATTCAGTTCTGAAAATGGTTTTTTAACTGATTTAAGAATTTGACAGTAAAAGTACCATTGCTTCAAATTAGCACATTCCTGAATCTTGTTTCAGATCCTGGAATTGATTCTATGAGCTAACTAGAGTTCTGCTTTTTAAGCTAAAGTGATTTAGAAATATACCAGAAGGATCTACTCTCAGCATTCTTTTGGTGCAGGGTCCTCAAATATACCAGGAGTGGTAGAATTCTGAAACACGACATGTCAGATACAGCCAGGGCACAGGCAGTGCTGAAATCCCCTGTATCCTGGTCAACTATACTAGAGAGAAACTTTTGCCTCTCCCCAGTATAAAGCCTGGATATAGGAAACCAGCACTCTTGTGATCCAGTTTGCAGGAGAGCAGAGAAGATTGGTAGCTAGGGGCTGTGGCCATGTCCAGCAGTTTCTTGAGGCAGAGGATCCTTCTCCCTTGAAAACACAGTTTGCTATTTTCAAAGTCAGAGAGTAGTTCTATGAAAAAGCTGTTTATATCTTTTTTCCTTCTAATGGCAGTACTTAATATCAGGAAAGAAACATTTTTTTCTGAAATGAAGAACAGCTACCATCCTAATTTGTATTATTTTATCTCAGAGAGCACAGTGTGACTCCACATATGCCTTCCCTCTTTCACTTCTAAGAAGTCTGAGATATTTTAGAGATTCTATTGTACAGATATTTTTGTTAAGATATTTTTGGTAGGGCAAGGTTGTTGCTGCAGTGATGAGTCATACAATCAAATAAAGCGTAATTTATTAATTTAATTGCAGCTTGCATAATACGTCTATGCACAGGTTACCAAACATCTAAAATACTTAATACAGGCTACTAAACTCACACCAGTGCAAGGCAAAGACCCCTCAGAGCTGCCTGTGCCATACTTCCTGTTGTCAATCTCTTTCTTTTCCCTTTTCTCCAAAGTTTCTCAGATATCACTCCTGCACCAAACAGGTTTTTATATACTCTATTCTCATTGCCTTTAAGAGACAAACATTCATTATTACTGGAGGTCTTGTTTTTTTAAAAAAGCACTGGTTGAATATGTATATCACCTGTAAGAAATCCTTTTCTATTCAGTGCCCAAAGATGATCATTTTTTTTTTGTTCTGGTAGCTTCTTTCCTAGATCACCAAGTAGCTCTCTTTTGAGCCCATTTGATACCTCCAGTCTCCCAGTCCAGCATTTGAAGTATTACTGAATTTTCATTTGAAGGCCTTTGTTCTACTGTGGAGTTGTGAACTTACCTATTCAGTCATTCATTTCACATTTTGGTCCCTGAGGCAGCAGAATGAATTTGCTTCAGTAAAATGTTGTAACAGCTGAGCTTTTATTTCACATTATAAAGACAAACACAGAATCCTTCTTGGAATAAGTTCTGTTTAAGATGTTTGGGCTATACTGTTCTATTCCTGCTAAGGATTTGTCTGAAGGGCTTTACTCTCTAGCCCATTTTTTAACTTTCTTCTGTTTTTCTCTTCTAGGGCAACAGGTTTTGGCTTTTTGAATGCACTATGCAAAGCAGCAGCTGTACTTGGAAACTTAATATTCGGTTCTCTTGTTGGTATCACCAAAGCAATCCCTATTCTCCTTGCTTCTACTGTTCTAGTATGTGGAGGTCTTGTAGGACTTCGCCTTCCTGACACAAGAACCCAGGTGTTGATGTAACGGGAAAAAGCCATTTACTATTTATTTTTTTTTTTCTTTGTACAGATGTCAACCCTCCTGACCAATGGTACAAAGGCTTCAGATTCTCAATGCTTAGTAGAGTGCTCAAATGTCAGAAATCAAACCCAAAATACATTTGGAGTGGCAGAGATTTAGAAACCTCTGTATGAAAATTTTAAATTTCAATTATGTTTGCTTGCATAAATCACTATTCAAAATCACTTAAAACTGTAAAGCTACCTCTTAGAACACTTCTGGTGACATGTCCAGGAAGGTGAAAACCAAACTGATGATTAGGTATTTAAAATGTGAGCAGTCATATTGTTTAAAAAATTTGGCCACGGCATTTGGAGCTTTTGTAAGAGTGCAGACACACAAGTCAATAACTTAGCAGTATTGGTGCAGAGAATGTTCATGTATCAATGCATGCAGCATTAATTAGGAAACTCTACAGACCACATCAGGACTGATAATAGTAGGATCTCCTGAAAACTTTATCATTAAAATTTCAACACAAATACATTTATAAAATTATCCAAAAAAAGGGGCAGATCCTCTGATGGCAGGAGCTGGCATTGCTTTCAATGGAGCTAAGACAACTTGCATAAGCTAATGAACTATCTACTCTTTCAAGTTTCAGAGAACAAAACTGGTATAACACATAAGGAAAAATGTATAAGTATTTTTTCTAATTATGTCTGACAACATTCATTAGGTGGTTGAGCCATTGCCAAAGAAATTAGGGTCTCAGATAAGGTTATAGTGTAGTAAGATAAATGTTTTGGGTTTTGGCATTAATTTGTCTCTTGCTCATTTATGTGAACTTGGTTTTGGTTAGTAATATCTATCACTACATTCTGTGTCAACCATTGTCTCAGTGATATTGAAAGAGTCACTAAAAGTCCACATAAGAGGATCATTCATTACATTTAAAGTTCACTGTTTATTTACTGGTTCTAGAAGTTGCATTTTTCAGTTACTAACAAATGCCTGCGCTACACATGGCAGCACCAGAATGTTACCCCAAGAAGTTTTTTTCTGCTATTAACAAATGAGAATGGTGGCTGAATTAAAAAAGCATACATATGGAAAATCAGTGAGTATTTTTTTAAGGTTGAAAATTTAGATATGCTATAGTAAAATAAAAGTTTAGTAATTGTTTTTATTTTAGAACATAAATGGTCAAGACTTATGAAGTATTTTATATTTAAATCTGACTTTAACACGTCTTTTCAATTTTTAAACAATGGTATGAAAAGGAGGAAGGATTATTTTTCACCAAGTTCCAGGTTAAGAAAAAAGCGCTGGCCTTAGTTTTGCTTCTGTGGCTTCTGTCCACTAGTCCTAGCCTTAGTATTATTTCAAGGCTGAGATTATATTTGAGCTCTCTTTCTCTGTTACATTCATTAGTAGCATGTCTCCACCTTCTTGTACTTACTGCACAATGTATTTTGAAATCTGAAGCCTCTGTACATGTTTGGAGTAAACATCAACAGCAATGGTAAAATATTACATTGTCTTGCTGTGCGCTGTGCGCTGTCCGCTTGAAGTAGTATATTCTGCCCATCTCTGTATGTTATTCTGAAAAACACCCAGATCCAGCACTTCATGCCACCTGACCAGTATGGTGAAAATGTGCCACAGAAAAATAAGGTTTGTCTTTTGAGGGCTACGGTTCAAGACTAACATACTAAAATCTCTTTATATGCAAAATTAAGCTGATCTGAATGCTGGTTCTTATCATAAAACCTGAGTACATCATCAGTGTGCAATCAAGTCTGGATGAAGTAGAATATAGTAACAATAGGAATCAGTAAAGGTGAACAATATTCTCAACTACATAGGCCTTGCATGGATCAGAATTAAAATGAATGGTCTAAAGTAAGAAAAGGGGAAAAAAGGATAGTGTTTAGGAAATGTGAAAAAAAAAATAAAAGAGGAACAAATTAAAAATCTATGAACATATGAAACAAAACATAAAGCCAGGTTTTCCCTAACTGGTGAGCCAGTTGGCTCACCAGATTCGAACCAGCAAGCAAGCCAGCATCAAAGCTGTTTGAACAATCGTTTGGGCCTGAGTGCAGTGAAGATTTGTCTCATATAATGACAAAAGAAGTGAATGCAATTTCAAGTTATAAATACATAGATAAGTACATACTTGATCTATGGAGAGCTAGACACAAATGTTACTTATGTTACAAACAAAAGTGATTTGGCTGGTCTGTAGTTTCCAAAGCAATATCAGGTAATAAATATTGGACAACAGGAACTGCACTTCCTTTCTTTGTTTATTCATTATTTCTCACATAAAGAATCGCTTAGTGTCTTGGTTAGATACATGATATACCACAGGAAACCGACCTTGATAGCATTTGTGTATGAGAGCTATGAATCATATGTAGTAAGAACTGTTTGTTTTTCTGTTTTGGTCACTGAACTGACTGACCACTAATTGGAAACTCTTTTCAGTCTAAACTGAAGTAGAATATATAAGGTCTAGTGCTCTTCCTCATTAAAGCTGAAAGATTTATCCCAATGACAGCAATGACAAAAGTTACAATGGCTTTTGAAGACAGAGAAGACTGAAAGTATTTAGAATGATATTAAAAATGATGGTCAACTACTTTATAACTCAAACCTGAAAACTACAGAAGAAACCACATGTTTTCATTTTTGTTAGAGAATATTTATGTAATTTTACTCCTTACAGGTTGTCTGACAGCAGAGCTTGATTTAGCAGACTCTTATTTCTTGGAAGCAACTTATTCGTTGTGTTTGAATGTTTTAACCAGATTGGTTATATTCATGTTAGCACCTTCTTGGTTGGAAGCATGTACTAGTACATTTGGTACGCATTGCACTGATTACTGAGTATGGACTCTTATCAAGGGAACCAGTTTAGGTGTTAATGGTTTCTGGAGTCCTGAAGGGGATTGTTAATGAAAAATGTATTGGGAAGCCTTCTTCCTCTATGCTTGATTTTAGCTAGTGCCTTTCCAGAGGTATGTACTACAAAATTTTGACATGGGTAAAAAAGTGTTAACCCTCCTTTCTGATGGCTCCAGTAGTCTACTTTCTTCGTAATCTTAGAAAAGTGCGTCAAGGTAAGACTGCTAACTCAGACTCTGTTCTCTTTGTCTTCCTGCTATTCCATTAATTCCATCCCAAATTGCTTTTCTTACCAAAACTCACTGATCATGCTCTCACTTGCTTCTGACTTCATAGTAACATTCAATAAGGTTTGCTACCTACTTTTCGCAATTTGCCCATCCCTTTTTAAATAAAGATAGAAAGTGAAATCAAAAGTCATTCAGATAATTTTATCCTTTTGAAGCAGCCAGAATCTACATTTCCTTACATATTAAGAAGGCCAAACAAATACAAGAAGGGGTCTCCTGTCAGAATGGCTCTTGCTGAGCCTTTTCTGCTCTAGGTGCAGCTGTGAGGTAATTTTGTCTCTGCACCTAGTGTAGCCCCATATGAAAGATATATTCTCTTTTAGCTTTTTCTTCCACTATGGATCCTTATCTTTATGAAGCTGCTCATGAGGCACAGCTGCTGATTCCAGTTCTTAGAAGTATAATATAGTCCTCAGCCCCTCATATGGACAGCCTCTGTGTGTGCTGGGCTTTAGCTCTCTTTGCCATTCTGAGTTTTAAAATGATTTTCATTAGTCAGAGAAAGATGTTTACATCCAGTTGCACCTCTTTACCTAAACAAGCTAAATAAGATGATATCATGCTAATACAACCCACAAGCCATGTTTCCTGTTTAATAACCTGGAAATGCAGTTGAAATTTCAATCACAATGTTAAAAAATGAATACTTGCGCTCAGGGGGTCAAACACACGAGAAGTGAAAACAGAAATCCTTCACTTCCTCTGGAGTCTTGAAAGAAAACACATGTTCAGTAATCATATTCCAGAAGAAAACATGTCTGAGAGACTGCTTTTCCTCTGCATTTCCTGCCTTCGTGTTCATTAAACATATTGGAAAATATTAGGTACTTGCCTGAATTAGTACTTTCCAATGCTGCCAGTTCACAAAAAAATAGCATGAAAAGACACTTTTGCATGCAATTTGGAGGCAAGACAAGGATCAAGAAGTGCTGTGGAATTAGCAGAGATATATTGGCCAAAAAATCTGGAACTTAGTTCAGAACCTGAATTAAATAGAAAGCATCAATTTATAATGCTAATTGCAGGTATCCCTTACCTTCACTTACCTTTATCCAGCCTGCAACCAGCCCATATGCTGAAATAAGCCTGATTCTCATTCTTCTAATGTTGATAATTTGAAACAAATTATGTAAAATATTTTTGGATCCATTATTGTTATCTGCATTCTTTATTTTTGTTGCAGTGGTGAATACGCTATTTCTTAATGCAAAGGAAGGATCCTCCAATATTTAGTCCTACTTGGGATGGGTAAGATTTTTATATAAAGCTTCATCCACATTCAGGAACTTTCTTTGATGCAGGGACTTAGCATGTCAAAAACAGGAAAAAGACAAAATGGGCCTGATTTACTTTTCTTATTTGATAGCAGGTTGAATTATCTCCAAAGATGCTAACCTGTAATATGTAGCCATGCTTCTAGCCCTTAGAGTATGTACTGGCCTACTAAAAATGAATAA
Organism: Agapornis roseicollis; assembly: GCA_002631895.1. Taxonomy (NCBI): domain Eukaryota; kingdom Metazoa; phylum Chordata; class Aves; order Psittaciformes; family Psittacidae; genus Agapornis; species Agapornis roseicollis. Next base: position 15,532 of record NDXB01004238.1, on the reverse strand, counting down.
AGCAATATTTTTCTCATCCCACAACATACACACAGCTGCATTTACTAGGACCAAAATTTTTAGGAAAAAAAATGGGGAGAAATACAAGTGTGATTACTTTCTGGGGTAGATGATCTTCCCTGCTTGACAAAGGTCTAGAATATATTGCTTGCTTCTGACCAGCATACAGCCCAATAACCAAAGACTTAATAACAAAGGTGTTTGGATGAGGATAACCTGACACAAAAGTATTGTCCTTTCTATCCAGGGTATTCATGAATATATATTTTAATGCCATGTAACCAAGAAGATTTGTACAGATCTTGCCCCTACTGTGGGCTTTAACACTTCTGAGCTGTAGCTAGACACATCAGTCTGCAAGTGAGAGAGAAATTGCTGTCAGGCTGGCTTTCATCGCTCTCTCCGCAGCTAGCCACCCAGACTCATTTTGCTTGATCCTAGGGATTGGCGTTTTTGCTCAACCTCCTACTTTCTACTTTTGGACATCTTCTACCTGCCACTCAGTTTTCATCAGTAGTCCTGACCTAGCAAGTTGAAGCTACTTGCTGCTAATGGACAGCACTCATAATTCATTGCAAGCATAGTACTCTGCAAAAGTCCAATGTTTTATGTGTTGTTCCAGTTTTATCTGTTGTCTAGTGCTAGAGTTGTCACCCAGCATATCTCTCTGATAAGATAATAGTGCATGTTTTCTAACCTATAAGACATGTCTTTTATCCTTTTAATGTCTGCCTTGTAAATATATGCCTGTCCTCCACTGGCTATGTGATAAAAGTGATTTGTGAATCTCGTATAGGCTTGTCTTACCCATTTAAGAGGTGATACTTTGAAAGAAAAGGGTTGGGAAAAAACAGTGACAGTGAATAAAATCAAATGCAAATGAAGAAAAATTACATTTCAAGGCTTAGGCTTCAATTACTTTAATTTGTCAGCTGTTTTCATTAAAACCTAGGCTGCAGCTATTTAATACTTTGTATTGTAAAGAAGTATTACACAGCTAGAAGTGGACATATAGACACATGTCTGGCTGAGTATACATGCATATACACACATACAATTCCCTGTAACACAGGTGGATGTAAGATTTACAAATCACATTCTTATCTCATTCTCCATGACACTAGGTGTTACTTTTGCATTGTGCATTATGCTTACAACTTAAGTAATATCCTGCTCCATTCCTTGTGCACAACCCTTCACTTATTAATGTGGAAAATTTTAGGGGTGCCAAAATTCATCTTAGTTGGTTATTAGCTTTCATCATTGGAAGGGAACTCCTGAAATGCTCTGAAAATGGGTTCTGACTTGTAGCCTTCCCTGTTCCCACCCCACCATGCCAAACAGCAAAATAACATGTGGTCAAAGGCACTGGTCATGTTCCAGTGACTAGGAGACACAGCACTCTGAGATTCACAAAATCCTAAAAGCTATGAAATTTGCCTTACACAACTAGAAGTCCTTCAAAATGTTCCATGGGGATCTCAACTTGTAAACTTCTGTGTAACATTATGAGAAAATGTCTGCGTCTTGCTGTACTGTATTTCATTTCATTGTTTCTGCATACATAGCTGCTGTTGTTCTAGCAATGTGGCCAAATAATTGTTTGCTGGTGTTCTTGTCAGCAATCTTTTACCAGCCTGAAACAGAGCCATTGCCAGGGTGTCTTTCAATTAATGATTAACACCTCCTACAAAGATCTTCTACAGTAATTACAGCTATAATTCAAGCAAATCTAGAGTGAAAATAGCAGCACATGCACACAGAGCAGTGAGGGTGGAGAGGGCTCTTTCAAAAACTCTGGCATCTGCTACATTTCTCCTCCCCTGTTTGCAGGACATGTGCTCCTAGTAGTGTGCTTTGTCTGGTGAAGAGCACACATGTTACAGAACTAAGAAAGCAGCAGAAGAAAGTGTGTATGCCTTCCACAGGACTTAACAATGTATATGTGCTATAGCAAAGCCAACTCTATAAGAAGATTAAAACAAACAAACAAACAAACAAACAAGCAAAGCCAAGCAGCTTACAATTAGTTGGGTTTTTTATAATTTTCTTTTTTCTCCATGTGTTCTAGAAGTTGATAAACTCTATACCAGTCTATACCAAACCTTTAGGGGGAGCCTATGAAAGGGTAGCAATGCTTAGTTGACACTACTTTTGGAAAGGTAGCAGGTCTCTCCAAGAGGAACACATAATCACTGAGAGAGACAGTGATCATGAATAGACAGTTTTAAGTAGAAAATTGCTGTCCATATTCAAAGTAGTAGTAGATAATACTAGCTTCTATGCAGAAATTTGTAAACATAGATTAAAATCTATAGTTTAGAAGGAAAAAGAGAATATTAATATTTAGAGAGCGACTTACAAAACACAACCGCCCATTATCTCTTTTGGACAAACCATACAGCTCTTTCCTGTTTCTTCCTGCCACAGATCCCTTCTGATATGGTGACTGGTTTCATTTGGGCCCCACTAGTGAAATTAATGTTTTTACTGACATTTGCAACAAAAATGAGAGCAGGTACAATATTAGGCTGTAGGAAAACCAGCTTATTTATAAAGTGTTTTTGAAAATGCACCAAGCTGTTCATGACTGATTTGTCTTCTCAGTGGTTTAGGATCCTACAAAGTGTCAAACTAAGCTTGTATTTTGTGTGTAAAATTATCCCTGTTTAAATCAGTGAAGCAATTTGCATGATTGCGATCTTAGCTTTCTCTTTCAAAAATACTAAATACATGATTCTGTATACTGTAATGCTGGGATTGCTGTTGCAAGAGAAATGTGGGGGATTGGGCCTTATTTTTAGCATGAATAACTTTAGCCTAGGTTTTTCAAATGAATGTAATGTTTCCCAAACAGTAAAAGGATTTATAATAGCACCACATGCTGCAAGACTAATGAATCAACTGACAGCATTAACTGACAGTATTAAAAATCCCAACTAAAACTTCACCCAAAATTGCTGTATTACTTCCAATCTGCATAACATTTTAACAACTAAATTGTATTTCATACTTGGCCTCAAATATATGTGGCAATGTACTAGGTATAATTAGATTTTTTTAAGTGGACAGTTTCCTCTGCAGTGATGAAATATGTGCAGAACTCAGACATCAAGGATAAGGCAAAGTAGAGCTTTTTGCCTTTACTGTAATTTATTGTCATTGTCAGATTGCTGACTTTCTTAAAAACTTAGTAGCATTTTCTAATGCTGAGCCACAGAAGGAAAATATGTATTCTTTCCTAGTTTTCCATGAGCTATGTTCTGCTCCCAGTTTATCCAACTAAACTTCCACGCAAATTTCCAACTGCTCTGAGCCAACTGTGAGTACATTTTTTCAAACTGTCTTTTGTGTACAAAAGCACAGATGTGTTAGTGTGCATATGCTGTCAAGAAATTCATAACCATTTCTGACAGTCTCCATTTCTTAAGGTGAGGAACATGTACATATTGTATATATGGTAATGAGCTACTTTGAAGTTGAATTCCCATTTATACATATTTACTTCTAGATCTGCTAATCTGCAACAAGATCTTGGCAATGGTCCTGACTTCTCTGTTTCTTTTTCTTTCTTTGTTTTTTTTTTTTTTATGGCTGTGTGTGACCTCCTGCAAAGCAGGTTACAGTCATCACTATTGTATATATGCGTTTGCATGTGTGTGCCTTGAGAAATTCTCTCTTTGGAGTTCTGAATTTTTCATTTCAAGTCCAGCTGGTACAATTGTGAACTCATCTTTCCAGTATGCTCCTCTGTGTTGGATTGAAACTTCAAAAATGTTTGACCAAGTGTTTTGATTAAATCCCCTAAGGAAAGCTCCTTGTATACTTGTGAAAGGGCATGCTCTGTGTAAGATGACTGTGTACAGTATAAATCTATAAAATGTGGAAGTGTTTATAAATTTATCTGCCAAATATTTATCATCCATGTAACAAATGCAAAGCTATTTAGTGTACATCAGATTAATAAAGGGGATATTTTGCTTCACTATATTCAAATAAAGATTTGTTCTTTGCAATGAATACATATCAGGTGTGATGACAGCCAGAATATCGTCCTCTACAACCTATAAAATGCTGCAAAAACAGTTGGTTTATGATAATTAGTTGTTTTACAAAGGTTCTCTATGTATTTCATCTTTAATGTCTGCAATGGAAGTTGAACATGTATTAAAAGAAAACATGGAACAAGCTAATACAGTTAAGGAAATCTAAATGGCTGTGAAAAAAGAGTAAAAGTTGCTCTGGTTGCAAGAGACAAAGTTCTCTAGTTCACTATCTGGGCTTCATACTTCTATGGTACATAATTTCACAAAATAGATATCTGGCCTTTCACTACATAACTGCAATACAGGGGTATATCACCCAAAGAGTCTAAACTAACTCTATGTGAAAAGCATACTGCTGCAAGGTATGATGATCCATGCATCTGAAAGGCTAATGAGAGTTTATAGAAAAAACTATGGTTCCATAACAACTTGGTATTCACAAAAAAAAAAAAAAAAAAAAC
>NDXB01004236.1:0-23348 GCA_002631895.1 Agapornis roseicollis | reverse complement strand
GGGGGGGGGGGGGGGGGGGGGAGATGCACAGATCCAGAGGCTTCCCAGCTGCTCCCACATGCTCCAGGACAGGTCAGAAGTGGAACTGGGCTCACAGTTCCTTGAGGAAAAGGCCTCCTGGGGCTAGATTTACTGAGAAGGTGGCTGTGGGTGAGGAGTGGTGGTGCCCGCTGTGGTGCTGTGCATAAGCCCTGCTGTGTGTCTGTCTGCAATGGGAAATGCATTCCTAGCCCCACTGACCCTAGGAAGGGCTCTGTGCTGTCGCTGACCTCGCTCCAGTTCACTGCACTCAAGTGCTATTGGGATAACTCTGAATATCTGAAGTCCTGAACCTGAAGCCAGCACCTGGTTTAGTTCCTGCAGTTTCTAACTACTCCTTCATCCACTGTAAATCACTGTAGGAGCTGGTTAGTCCTGTCCCTTCTGTCTCCTGACAGAGCTATGGCTTTGCCATAGCAAGGTGTCACACAGGGCGGGAGGAGATAAGTTTGCCCCCTGCATCTGATCAGTGGGGCATTGAGCACAGGGAGAAGGCAAAGCATGAAAAGCAAGTGAGTGAAACTCCTCCTGCGAGCAGAGAGGGATACAGTCTGCTTCTGCAGGACTTTGTTTCACTCTTGTAGGGTTACCTTCAGCGTGGTTTTGCTTTTCTAGCTAGAGAGCCGTTGGTGGTATGCAGGGAGCTCTGCCACTCTTACCGCTGCCCTTAGCTTGGTCCAACAACCTTTAAGGGATGCATATCCTTTGCTTTCCTGCAGTGTAGTCAGTTTTATGGCAGTGGAGAAAATAGCATGGCCCTGTTTATTGCAGATTGTGGGTAGGAGTTGCAGAGGTGAGATCTGGCACGGCTGTGAAGCCGATGAAAGCAGGATGACTGTTTTACCTGTATCCATCAGTCTCTTGTGGAGGGGAAGAGCACCAGACTGCTTCTGACATGCAGGTCATCTCGTCTGCTGATGAGATATGAGGACTCTCCTTCAGCCAGTTATTTTCCTACTTCTCTCGTTTGCAGCCCTCTGGGCTTCTTGGGCAGGGCCCTGGGCTGGTGCAGCACAAGGACAGCAGAGACCTGCCCCAGGCTGTCGGGGAGCTGAGGGTGCCCTGAGCCCCTCCAGCAGTGCAGTGAGTGGGGAGGCAGCGTGAGCCCCTGGCTCTCTGAGGAGGCACTGCCATGGGTCCACCAGGCAGCACCCTGCTTCCTGCATGAAGGGCAACGGAGGTCTTGGGCTTCAGGGGTGACATTTAAGCTGTCAGTGACTCTCCTGTTTTCTTCCCTGCAGGTAGGCAGGAGCCCCCTGTAGCCGAGTGAGGCAGCATGGCAAGTAAGTGCTCCCCAGGCAAGCTGCAGAGGTGGTGGTGGTGCTGGAGGAGAGAAGGGGGATGATTGGCAGCCACCTCCCGAGGAAGGGGTGCCTGTGCTTCCTTGGGGGTGCTGTTCTCTGTGGGGAGCACATGCCATCGGCTCTTACCCGTGGATGATTCCTCAGGTCCAGCCTGACTCGTGCTTCTCTTTCTGCTGTGCAAGGTGGGAGCTGAGAGGAGGGGCTGACCTCTCCAGGACTCCCTGCACGCTGCAGCATGTCTCTATGTGTGTGATGCTTGCTGTGTAAGGCTGGCCTCCCTGAGGCTCTTTGGGCTGACTGGCCCCTCTGCAGGGGCTGCTGGTCTGCGCTGACATCTTCTAGCAACAGTGGCCCATGACTGGCATCCCACACACTACCCATCCCCAGGGCCACGCTGCCTTGTAGCCTGTGTGACTGGTGGCACTGGGGCTCTGCATTCCCAGTGCCTCACCAGGAGCTTGCTGTGTCTTGGCATTGGAAGGAGTCGGATGGGGCCAGCGGCTGGGCTGAGGCTGGTGAGGGTGCAGGGGGGAGGATAACGTGTGGTGTGTAAGGAGCTGGGCTCAACCCTCCCTCCTCGCTCTTCTGAGCAGCCTGTGCAGAGGCTGTGTACAGCAGTGTGATGGGAGCTCAAGGAGGACAGCAGTTGTGAACAGGGACATGGAGAGATCTGGCTGGGATCTCAGGATGAGCTCAGGATGTCGCCAGAGCCAGCTATGAAGGTGGAGCCAGCAGCCAAGGCTGGGCAGGAGGAGGACCCCAGGGATGACAGGTATGCTGTCCTTTGTTACCTGTGCTGTGCTAGGTGGGAAAGGGAGCAGAGATCATCAGGCAGTAGGTTTTAAAAGGCAGTTTTAATCTGCTAATGAGGAGGGCACTCAGCTGGGTTCTTGCCTTCCTCCTTTGCTGCCTTTGCTCCCACTCAGACCTCAGGTGCTGGCTCACAAGCACTTACTTGTGGGAGGTGTCACCCTTGTGGTGAGGGGGATGTGGTGGTCAGCGTGCTCCTCATGTGGTTCCCAGCAGCGTGCAGCCCTGCTGTTCCCCTGCAGACACAGGCACATGTAGTTCTGCAGGGGGGAGTCCTCACTGTGGGTTGTGGTGTGGCCAAGCCTGCCTGCCACCAGGGGCCAGCAGCACCTCGGGAAACGCAGCAGGGATGCGGTGACGCCATGAAGCCAGCCCTTGCTCCTGCTGCCCCTGCTTAAAGCTCTGCTTTTTCCCAAGCATCGGTTCTCGTGTGGAGAGAGTGGGAGAGACACGAGGGGTCAGTGCTGAGGCTTTGGGAAGTCCCCTTTGCCCTGCGGTTTGGGGTCTGTACCTGCTTAGCTGTGGGCTCTCCCTGTCACTTGGGGATCCAGGCTGGAGATGAGGGTTGGCAAGGCTTTTGTTTCCCAAAGACTATTTGTTTTCCTGCTCTGGTCCCCAGGCACATGGGAGCTCTTTGCATTTTCTGTGTGAAAGAGGGGAGGGAACTGTGACTTAGTTTCTGCTCTTCTGCCATTTCTAGGTTCCCGAGGGAAACTGCTGTGGGGAGAGGCACACAGCTGCATTGCAGTATGCCTTCAGCTGGGACACTGCTTGTGATACCTGCCTGCCTGTCTGTCTTGTTTGTATTTCCCACCATAGTGGCCAGTTCAGCACGACAGAAAGGATCAAGTGACCTCAGGGATGGAAACCCTGACAGTGAGATCTGCGCCGAGCTTGTTGCTCAAGGTGTGCTCAGGAGTTTGGGAAGAGGCTCAGACTCAAGCGCCAAGGAGGGGAGAGTTGGTACCGCAGCCTGATCAAGGCAAGAGGCAGAGGAGGTGAGGCCAGACTCGTCCAGCAGAGGATAGGATGTTTACAGGATGGATGTCAAACCTCATCTCATTCTGGAAAGGCTCAAGAGGAGGCCGGCCTGCCAACATGCTCTCTCTTCCACTGTGAAAGCCAAGGCGAGCTGATCCCTGCCCTCCTGCCATGTGCCTTCTGTGCCTCCTGGAAACGCTTTCTCACTTGTCCTTGTAAATCCAAAAATAGAAGAAAGTTTGCATAATAAAGCTGGTTCCAAGGGAAGGTCTGTGACTCACATCATTCATGCTGCTCCTCATTCACACCTCAGCAGTGCAGCCCTCTGCGGGCTTGCTCACTGAACAAGCCATTAATACATCATGGTGGGGGGGAAATGCACCTACACAGCACAAAAAGAGCACAGTGCTTCCAGGCATGGCATGGTGTAGCACGGTGGGAGTTGCTTACACCATGGTCTTGTCTCTGCCTTGAGACAGTGTGAGAGTGTTTCTTGCTGTGTAGTTTTAGGAGCAGGACACATGGAAGGTGAAGTCCTGCTGGTCTCTCTGGCAAAAGGCCCCTAATGAAATAAGTTGGTGGCATTTCACTGTTAGATCTGTTCTTCACCAAGGTCCCTCTTGAAGGAGTATGTCTGTATTACAGCCAAGCTGGTCTAATGGGAAACTCCTGCTGTCCCCTTGCCCTGCATCTGTTGATGGTGCTGCAGTGAGTTTGTTCATCTAGTTGATCCAATGGAAGGCAGCCTGAGGGTGAAGGAGGTTTCTGTGGATCAGCCAGCTGAACTGATTCATCTTCCTCAAGGGAAGCAGCACAGTTATGTGGCTTGGTGGGAAGAGATGGGGCCAGCCTACAGCTGAATGTGTTGGGCTGCCTGATGGAAACACTCTAATGAAATGCATGCGTGGGATGTTTGGATCCTTGAAGGATCGTGGTTTGTGTGGAGCTTCTGCCTTCTGGGCAACAAGTAGTTTGCCTTTCTTGTGCTGCTGCAGGTCCTGGTAGGTGCTTGCTCCTTGCACCCTGTTCAGGTCTCCCTCCATAGACAGAGGCTTTGAAAGGGCTGTGTTTCTCATAGGTGGGATGTCTGGCTTCATGACTGCATGCTCTTTGGGAAGACCTGATGTGGGCAACACTGAGTCTCCCAGGCTTTGGGAGCAGAGGAAGGTTTGGTTTTGAAGTCACTGCACAAAATGCAGTAGTGATAAGGTTCTGCTATGTGAGGAGAGGCTCAGGCCCCTTTCAATATCTCAGTCATGACCCCATGTGTTGGGGATGTTTGCCCTTGTTGGGCCTGGGAGAAGACACAGTGGTTTGTCTGGGTCCAGAGCAGAGTCCCTGAAGCTACCTACCTAAGCTTTCATGACTCCACTGGAGCTGGCAGCAGGGACACCAGCTTCCAGCAGGCTGGCTGCCCATCTGGGGAGCTCTGAAGCAAGAGAGGAGGCTTTGGGGTGATGCATGACTGTGGAATGATGCACAATGCACTGTGTTGTGAGTTTATCTTGGTGCTGGCCCCATGCCTTGGCAGAGGCCTGGCTTTGCATCCCAGCCATGCATGGTCCTGCTCACCTGGTGGGATCTCCTTTGCTCTGCAGCAAAGTGAAATCCCGTCAAGGAGAGGAGGTTGAAAACAAGTCTTTTTGGAGCTCTTTCCTAGCTGCCCTGTGTGGTCTGCAGGTGCCACTTCCAATGTCTCTAGTATCGCATCCCACCTGGAAGGATGCTCCTGATGCTGTATGTCTCCAGGCAGACCCTAAGCGCTCTGCACCCCTCTGGATGGTTTCTCCCTTAATGGGCACTCTGCTGTGCTAACCACAACCCTACAGCCCTGGGCTGTTGGTGTTTGGGTGCCTGTATCACCAGCATCGTGTGGGAAGCCAGGTGGGAAAGCCTGTCTGGGCAGAGGTCAAGTGTGGGGTTGTCCTGCTCAGCATCTCTTTGCCTTGTGTGTTGCAGTGTTCTTGGGGGCCAGGAATGCCCACTCGGTCCTGAAGCGCTTTCCCCGAGCTAACGGCTTCCTGGAGGAGATCCGGCAGGGCACCATCGAGCGGGAGTGCATTGAAGAGGTCTGCAGCTATGAGGAGGTCAAGGAAGTGTTCGAGAACAAGGAGAAGACGGTGCGTTTGTCCTGCCCTGCTCCCCAGTGGATGTGTGAGGGTTTGCACCTTAGCAAGCTGGAGGCAAAGGAAGCAAGCACAAGGGGGAACAGCCTCTCCTGTTCCCTTTGTCCTCTTCCGACTTCAGGCATCGTTTCCAGCATGACTTTCCCTTTCCAGACAGCGCCCTTACCTGGGTATCCCAGGACAGTGTGTCCAGAGCTGTGGGTTGACCTGGCACTCCCATGACATGTGCAGGGAATCTGTGCTGTTGGCCCCCATTCACCAGGATTGGATATAGCCAAATTTCTCCCTGCAGAGGGGCTGTTGGATGCTGGTGAGGGATGTGCCCACGATCTTTTGTGTTGGTTCCCACAGCCCTTCAGATGCAGGTAGAGTGGTGGGGGATGGCCAAAAACCTGCCTCTTCTCTTAGCCTGGGGAAGGCAGTGGTTGTTGCTGGTGGTAGTCACGGGGTGCTTTTCCCACCTGCAGCACGTGATGGTTACTTCTCTATTCCTGCTGCAGATGGAGTTTTGGAAGGGCTACACCAACTATGTCTACTCTGTCAAGGACCCAGGGCACAATACGGAGCGCTCCGAAGCTATGTACGTGGTTGTGCCCCTCTTGGGAGTGGCTCTTCTGATCGTCATCGCCCTCTTCATCATCTGGAGATGCCAGCTTCAAAAGGCCACCCGCCACCGCCCTTCCTATGCCCAGAGCCGTTACCTGGCCAGCCGGACGGGACGCAGCCTCCCCAGGGTCATGGTGTACCGGGAGCGGTCACAGAGCCAAGGGGAAACCCAGTATCAACGAGAGGCCAGCAACAGGGGGGCTGGAGAGGGCAGAGCTGGGGGCACCCCTCAGCAAGACAGCACCCTCTGCCCACCAGAGCATTCGGTCTCTGTTCTCTCCAGACTGTCCAGTGCCACCCCTCCACCTTCCTATGAGGAGGTGACAGGCAATCCAGAGAGCAGCAGTGGGGAAGAGACCAGTGTCTCCTACAACGACCCACCCCCCAAGTATGAAGAGATCGTGGCCAGTGCCCCTGCTGCGGGCAAATAGCGGGGTCTGCCTCTCCCCTGCCTCTTCACGTACTCACACTCACCCACCCACCTTCCCTTGGCCGGACCTGGGGCCCCCGCTCAGGTGCCATTTGGCACTCCATCTCACCTGTATGAGCTGGTGACATCCCAATAGCCTTACCCTCCTAAGCAGAAGTAGTTGTCCACAAGTGGTGAGGCTGGGTTGCAGGAATGGCTCTGGAACCAGCTGCCTCCTGCACTTCACTCCCCACTCACGTAAGTGCTGTAGCAGCCAGAGCAGAGCAGCAGCTTGTTCCTGGCTCAATGCAGGGGTCTCCCCATGGTGCATTTGATTTCCTCACTCCCCTCCCTCAAATAGACATAACATTTTTGATTGATACATGATTGAAACAGCCTCCCTGGGACACTGCTCAGCCTTACCCCATGGCCTTGCTGGGCCCTGTTTTGCTGCTCTGGGCTCAGATGAGGAGCTGGGGATGCAGAAGTGAGTTTCTGTCTATCCCCACAAGCAGCCTCCACACTCTCTCTGGAGAGAAAGTGCCTCCCTTGTGTGGATTTGCTGCCAGGTGGGATTGGGAGCCTGGTCCATCCTGTGGTGCCTGTGTGATATTTGCTGTCCAGAGATGAGGGAGGAGCAGTCAGGGGGTGCTCTCATCTCCTAGATCTTCTTGGGAATGGGGAAAGGCTTGTGATGGTTCTATATGGGAGGTAAGTGGCTTCAGAGTAGCAGCTTCTCTTCCTGATGCTCTCTGCTTCCCCACAGTGGGGTACCAGGCAGCTGGAGGTCTGGCTGTGGTGGAGCTGGCTGGTGGGGTCATCTCTGACCTTGAGCCAAAGCTGGTCCCATGGGGATGTGCCTCTTTCCTGGAGCGTGGCCTGTCTGGTATCTGCCCCAGAGGTGGGATATGGGCACAGGGAGCCTGTGGACAGGCCAGACCTCCCCTCTCCCTACCCCAGACCTGGCCCTTCTTGCCCTTCTCTTTGAGGCTCTTTGTTCTCCTGAGCAGGTAAAGGGCAATGTGAGACCGTATTCTCTTGGGTCTTGGTGGCTGTGGCCATAGTGTGGAGGGCCTGCTGACAGAGGCAGCTGCAGTGGTGGGAGCTGGCTGATCATGCCACAGCCCTATGATACCAATGGGTCAGGAGTAGGGCCAAACCCTGGCCAGACAGCTGTGTTAGAGCAGGGCCAGGTGCTTTGCTGTGGGGCCAGTGTCCCCTTTACCCAGGCAGCTGCTTTTGGGGTCCAGGTGATGGGGCTGGCCTTTCCCAGTCATGTCTGATGGGTTAAAAAGGGGGTTGTGCCCAGCAACCCCCCAGGAATAGCCCAGAAACTGCCACCACGAGGTGTTCACCCCAGCACCAGCCTCCACCAGCACCGCAAGGCTATTGTGCAACCATTACCTGCCTGTGCCCCGCTCCGTCCCAGCCATGCATTGCGGTCGGTGCCCTCAGCCCAGCGCTGAGGCTTGCCCAGCTCCTGGGGCAGCACATGTGGGGTCCGCAGCTGCTGGCACCGTGTCTGTCTCCTCCCAGGCCTCTCCTCTGCCTTTTGGCCTCAGCAAACCGAGGTTATGGGAAGACCTGACAGTGAGCGTTGGGGTCGGAGCCTGGGAAAGACCAGGGGGAGACAGCAGGGCACTTTGCATCCTCTGTCTCTGATGCTCGGTTGTTATCCCTGCAGTTTGTATTCTGTACAACTTGGTATATTTCTGTGCAAAACCGAAAGGTATTTATTAAAAAACCCTCGCTGTGCGAGTGGCGCAGGGTGGCGTTTTTCCACAGGGAATGTCGAGGTTCAGCACCAACCGGCAGCTCCAGCCCCTGCTGCTCGCTTGCTCCCCTCCGGTGGGATGGGGGAGAGGATCAGAAAAGGGGCTTCAAACACGGTTTAACAGGTAAAGCAAAAGCTATGCACACAGCAAAGCAAAGCGAGGAATTCATTCAGCACTTCCCGTGGGCAGGCAGGGAAGCCATCCCCAGGACAGCGGGGCTCTGTACCATGCAAGGGTTACTTGGGAAAACAAAAGCCAGTACTCTGAACTTCCCCCCTTCCTTCTTTTCCCAGCACAGGGGGATGTCTCAGTAGGCACAGCTGGATTCCATCTTGTGGGGTGCTGGGGCTCGCATCTTGGAGGTGATGGAGACAATGGCATCAATTCTTCCCCCTTCCAGGCACAGTCCTTAGCAAGGAGGCAATAGGATCCATGTGCTGTGGGGCCAAGAACAAACACCCTCCCTCCCCAACAGGAGCCTCTGCTTTCTCTGGGCTGTGGTTGAGAGCTGGAGGGTGTCCTGTGAGCTCTGACCAGCCGGTAGGTGAAGTGTGGAGGGATTTCCTAAGGTCTTTGCGGGGATTTAGGTGCACAAGTTGTCCTGCTGTTCCTCTGTGTGCTCCTAAACCTCTTAGATAATCCCCTTTAAATAGCAAGACTGGGGCAGCGTGGGATTTATTTTAAGCCCTTTCAAAACCAGATTTTACGGTCAGGTCTTGGACTCTGTCCCCATTCACAAGTGTTTAAAACTGTCATTCATCCCAAACGGATCATTTTATCGCTGCAGACTCCACTGAGCGGCAGGAGAGATCAGCTCTGCCCCAGCTCCCTGTCCCCGCGGCTCGCAGGGCGGCCTGGGCCCGTCCTGTGCCTGCATTGGGGCGCCAGGAGGAGCCGCGCTGAGCCCTCCCCTTGAAGGCTGCCTGGGGACAAGGGAGGGGGGCTCAGGCTCTGGGTCTGGATCTGCTTCTATCCCGGGTGTTTCCCCGCGTCAGGAGCATCCCTGCGCTCCCGCAGCCCCTCGTGCGCAGCACTGGCCCCGGGAGGGCCCGGCGCTGATGACCGGTGATTACCGGCGGCGGCTTTAAGCGCGGCGGGAGGGCGGGTCGTTGGTTGCCCCGGTGACACCGGCTCCGCCCCGGCTGGCGGTGCCGCTGCGGCTGTTTACAGGGCCCAAAGTTGCTCTGGACTGCAAGGGAAGAGCCCAAGTAAGTGTGTGCGCTCCCCGGCCGTGCGGGCCGCACCGGCGCTCAGGAACCGACGGGCTCTGCTGCCGCTCCCCGGCCCGACGGGACGGTGTCCCCCGCAGGGGGCCCATGGAGCAGCCTGGCCCCGCTCCCGCCCCGCGGTGCTCAAAGCCGGGGTGTCCTGCTCGGATCCCCGCAACCCTTCACCGCATGGCGCTTCCCTAAGCCGAGGCCCGGGGGTACTGAGGGGTCACCCCGGCGCTGCGTAGCCGGACCCGAGCGGGTGACAGAAGCCGTTCTGCTGCCTGTCACTGCTCTCTGTCGTGACAAGGTACAGCTCCAAGGCAAAGGGCAGACCCGCGGGCGATGTCGGCTCCTTTAGCAGGGAGCTGCGCACCCCAGGACCCAATTCTGAGCGGTACAGGGGGTGCTGGACCAGGCTGGGATCCCCTCCTGCCCCGTACATTGCTGCGGAGGGACGGAGAGAGGGCGGTTGTGGGGTTTCCCTTCCCCAGGGCAGGTTTCCCTGACTTGCAGGGCTTAAACCTACTCACGGGCTTAGTGAGCCGGAAATTCCCTGTCGCTGCGAGTACAAGTGCCAAAGCAGAGCCTGAGAAGGAGTCTTCTATTGGCAAGGGAAGGGAGGTTGCTTGGCAATAACTAGGAAAAGCCCTAAAGAAAGTTAAAGGAGGAAATCCAGCCACTTAAGCATTTTGTTCTTATGGGTTTTGACAGCTGATCTCTTTTTTTCCTTAATAGCTTAGTCTCTCAGAACCTGCTTCTCACTCCCCTCCCTCCCTTTGCTCTCTGAGAGCTGCAGCAGTTTCAGAGGTGATTAGAACATGAACCGATGTGCCCTCTCCAGATTTATGGTTATTAATATCTGCTGGCTTCCCAGAGAGCAGCCTGAGAGAGCAGCACAGAGCATTCGCTCCTCTAAAGCACCAAAACCGTGAAGCCAGGCACCCTGTGGTCTCCACAGCTGTGGGGCTGGGTCTCTGATACAGGTTTCTCCTGTGGGACTGACACTCCCTTGGGACCATCCAGGACTTCACTGCCTGAGTGGGGGTTTCCTGCAAGCCCCGTTTTATCTGAGGTTCTGGGGAGAAGCAGGGTGCGTGCATATCGTGACATCCCTGGGCTGGTGACACCCGTGCCAGGGTGGTGGAGGAGCTGCAGGGCAGCCCTGGGTGCTGAGGGGCAGGCAGGGGCTGTTGTGCCCCTGCACAGCCTGTTTGCAGCAGCAGCCCTGGGTCAGAGGAGGTCAGGTGAGGATCTGATCTTGTCCCTGTGTGGCTGGAAGCAGGAAATTGCCGGAGCTGGTTTCTGTCTCCTCAATGAGAAGGTTTTTGATGACAGAGGAGGAGAGAGCAGGGTGAGGCAGGTGCTGGTTACTGCAGACGTGGAGCTGGTTCTGCCACCCTCGTGTAGCTGGAGTTACAGGGAACAGGATCGTGGCTTGGGTACTGTGTCTGCTGCGGTCCTTTGGGCTTTGTTGCTGCGATGAGGGACTTCCCTCTGCTCCTCTCCCCTGGGTGAGACCCTGAGGCAGGAAAGAGGGTCCAAAGCACCCCTAGAAGCGGCAGTGAGGGTGGCAGTGGGCAGCCCTGGCAGCTTGGTGGGCTGGAAACACAGCTTTGGAGACCTGGCTGCTAAACGTAGTCCCTGGATCATGATCAGGGAAGGCAGGGACCCTGCTTGCTCACCTCTTCCCATTTCCCTTCCTTGGGAAAAGGAAAACTCCTTTCTCTGTCTGGAGGCAGCCCCTCTTACGATGGGTATTCTGACCTGGAAGCAGAGGGTGCCCTTCCTGTGTGCAGTGAGCTCAAAGGGCAGCAGCAATGAGGGTGCAGGGGTCTCTGCATGCAAGTGGCACACCTGGGGCAGTGCTGAGATCTGGCTGCTTCAGCAGCCCTCACTTGTTGGGGTTTTCTCCTCAGCTGCAGCTTGTTGAGGAAGCATGGAGTGCTGGGAGCCAGGAAGGTGCTTTTGGGGCTGTGTCCCTCCTTGGTGCTTGTCCCCTCCTGGGAAAGAGTGGAGCAGGTGCTGGCCTGGGGATGCTGGTGTGTTCCTTTCCTCCCACTCTGGGAGCCTGGTTCAGCATCTGGAAGCTCTGCTTGGGGCCAAGCCCATCTTGTTCAGCTTGGTGTGGGTCACTCAAGGAGATGGATGGGGAATGGGGTATGGCCCTGGGGGACACTGCAGCCAATGTGTGTCTGGAGGAGTTTGCGTGCCCAGGTTTTCTTGGGATAGCCTGGAATCTTGCCACCAAAACCTGTTTTGTTCATAGAAAACCTCATTTTTTCCTTGAAGGTGTATGAACACAGAAACGCGCTCCCAGCCCTCCAGAACACTTTACTGCTGGATGGATGGCTTTTCCCCACTAGTTTTTTAGCCTATACTGAACTGCTTTCAGGTGTGCTGAACTATTTCCCTTTCCTTGCTATCAATGGAGGCAACAGACACTAAACTCATGCTTTGCTCCCCTTTCTTACCCTGCCAGACAGGAATTCCACCTGCAGCAGCAGCCCTGCATCCTTGCTCCCACCAGCGGGGCTTTGTGGGACACCCTGTTCTTTGGGACAGCTCTGACAGTGTCTGTCTTATGGGTTGTTTCTGCTTGTAGTTTAGCTGTCTTACAGCACATGTGCGGGTGCCAGTTTGGAAGAGCTCTTGTCCCCACTTCTGCTCAGCTCTCTCTTCCTCTGTGTGAATCCCCAGGGTGCTCCAGCAAGCTGAGGACACCAGAAAAGATGTGGCTGTTTTGGGGACCAGACCCGAACCGCATCCGCTGTGACGTGCCCTTCACTGAAGCCATCAACCAAAGGATGCAGGTTCCCAGCAGGCTGAGGGTAACAGACAGCTTCAGCCCCGTGGATGAGGAGCCGGTGCCAGAGGAGGTGTCCCCTTCCCTTCGGATGCACATCCCTGATAGGATTTCTCTTGCAGGTGATTCCGTGGGTTGCTTTTTGGGGTGGTTGAAGGTTGGTGGGGCACCAGAACTTCCTTGGGAGTAGGATCCCTTTATAAAGCCCCCAGTGGTGTGTTTTTCCAGAGGAGAGGACAGGGGTGGACATAGCAGTCAGCTTCCTTCTCAAAGGAAGGACTGGATGGTGAAGAGATGCTTGGGCAGAGGTGGGCAAAGGTGAGCAATAGAAAGCAGGAGGTGTCTTAGCTGCAAAAGAAGAGAAGCCAAATGTGGAGCATCTCCTTCCACATCTCTTCCTCACTTCTCTGCCCTCGTGGCCTTTGGTGGGCTCCCTGTTTTGGGATGCAGGGACACGTGTCCCTGTCTCATTGAAAAACAGCTCCAAGCCCTCGCTTGCCTGGAGCAGTGTGGGCAGTGGCTTTCCAGTCCCTGCCTCTCCAGGCTGTCCTGCTGCTCACATCTGCAGGACATGTTTTCTAATGTACACCTATGTGGGTAGATCTCCCCTGTCCTGTCCTGTCATGTGGGCGTTCGGGTTGGTTTAATCTTTCCTTTTCTCCTCTCTAGATACACCAGATGCCAGTTTGAGGCCCATGCTGCTGACCCCGCAAAGGGAGGTTCCCTCTGGCATGGTGCACATGGAATCTGCACAGCCCTGCAGCAGGGATGCCCCTAACCTGCACATCACCAGCAGATCGAGCTCCCAGAAGCGCAAGCGATCGGTACCGCACTGAGGGTGAATGGGGTTGCTGTGGTGGGAAGGGGCAGCAATCCCAATGCTGGGTTTTTCCAGAGGTCTGGGATCAGCCCAAGCCAGAATCCATCTCCCAGAGTGCAACCTCTTCCTCCAGGGCCCCAGCAGTGAGGGTGTACAGGCGGTGGGATCGCTTTGTGTCCCACCACCAGCACACACCTACGTGCTGGGATACTGATTCAGCCACATCTCTACTGCATCTTGTGAGCAGGAGATAGGCTGAGTGCAGGCCCCCCCAGCGTCTTCCTGCTACTTTCAAAGTCCCTTTTCAACCACTGTTTCTCCTGGGTGAAAGTGTAAGAGGAGCTGTTTCATCACTGCAGCGTACAGGGCTCTGGTGTAAGAGCTGAAAGCAGATCTTGACCTTGTGAAGGAGAGGCCCTTGACATGGGCAGGCAGAGGTTTGGTTTGGCTGCTGGAGCTGCTTTTTCAAGTGCTTTCACCTCCTTGAGATTCAAGAGCTGTTGCTGCAAGTGTTAGGCTCTGGATTTCTGATCCCAATAGAGATCAGATTGGCAGGCTCTTCGCTGGTGACCCTCGCTCTGCACTGAGCACAGCTCCCCACCACCAGGTCTGGGGCTCGTGTAACACTCCCCGCACTGAGTGCTTGATGTATTTGATGCCAACAGGGCCACCACAACAGCAAGTCACGGCGGGAGAAGACTCCAAGTGACAGTGCCCTGCTGGCCATGCACAGCCCAGGCCAGCACCATGCACGGTGAGCATGAACCAGAGCTGCCTGGGGCGGGTTGGATCAGCATCTCCTGTCCCCAGTGCTGCTCTGATGCTCCCTGGTGTGAGTGCCGTGAGCTAGGGGGTATCCAGGTCGGGGCAAGGCAATGCATAGCAAGTCCTCCTCTTGTGTAAGAGGAATGTGGCTTCTGGTGTCAGAGAGGTTCATACCAGGCAGTGCTAAGGCATCTGTGTGGGTCCCCAGGGTGATGGGCTCTCGCTGAGATACACATGGGAGAGCTGTCGGTCCTTGACTGGCCATTGCATCAGGAGCTGCCCGCTCTTGTTTGTCCTCATCTCTCTGGCTCTGCCCATCTTCCTCTCAGTGCTTTGCAATGTGTTCTCCTGTTCCAGCACCAGCATGGCAAAGTGCTGGGGGCTACGGGCAGGTGACCACAGGGAAATGAGGCACTAGGGCTTATGGGCTTCCACAGGGCTTGTTGGAACATGTGGTACCTTGCAGATGGAGTGGGCTAGGAGGACACTTGCTTTTGAGTTCTTTGAGTGTAGCCTGTGAGAAGCAGCATGGTGACAGTGATCCTCTACTCATGGCCTTGGGCTCCAGAGATTGTCTAATGGAGAAATTGCCTCCAATTAACCCCTGAGCAGAGCTACCTTTCCCGCTATGGTCCAGGGTTGTCCTGGGTGGCAGGAGAGCTGCTTTCTGCAATCCCTGTGAGAGCAGCTGGTGAAGATGTGGTTATCACACAGCCATGGTTGGCTTCGGAGCACTCAGGCGCATGCCCCTGAGCATAGGGGCTCCTGGAGGGTTTCTCCTATTGGTTCTATGGGGGTCAGGGTGCTGATGGTATTGCCTAGAGATACTTGGAGGTGCTGAAGGGCACTGCCAAGTGCCAGGCTGTGCCCGTGCTGGCCAAGGCCAGTCAACAACAGGAGTGATTCTGTGTGCACCCCAGGCTGGACCCATGCCCCCTGCCTGTGCGCAGTGCCCCGCTCCCCCTCCTCACGGGGACGGGCAGGATCTACTCCATGCAGAACATCTTCCAGACCATGTACCTCCTGGGTCAGATGCTCTTCCGCCGGCTCCAGAGCTCCCTGCAAGACCCAATGCCACCCAGGTGACTGGCTCCTCTTGAGCCACCTTGCTGCATTCCAAGGACTCGCCTTTGCCTTGCTAAGCTATCTTAGAGCTCTGTAAAGCTCAGGCTACATGGCGCAGGAGCAGGATGGTCCTGCATGGCTGCTCCTTCTTGCCTGTCCTGTCTGCCAGCTCCAGGTGCCTGGCCCAGGAGCGTTGGGTGCAGCCAGCCACTGCTAACCCAGCCCAACCTGTACCTTCTGCTTAGCTTAACACCAGTGCCCTGAGTGACCAAAGGCTGCCTGGGACGCTGCTGGGATTTCAGCCTCCCTGCACTGCCAGGCAGGTGCCAGTTTTACTGCATGCCTTGATGGAGAGAACTGTGTGAAGGGGATTGAAATTCGGAATGGCCTGATTTAGGTCCTGCCCAGAGACACCCTCTCCTGAAGGCTGCCAGCACCCTTGGCTGTATCTTGGTCACTCTTAGTTACCCTTTTCCACTAACTGGCTGCCCTGCGTTACTCACCCCATAGCTGCTGCCTCTGGCTGGGTGCCGTATGCCTGTGTGCGCACTGCAGCAGGTATGCAGTGCCCTTGACCTCTCTGGGTGTGCTGGAGCATCTGTGTCCACAACACTTTTACCTCTGCAAGAGCGGTACATGTTAACATGTTCAAATCAGTCCCTGCAGCCTTAGGGTGTCCCCACTGCTCTGAGGCTGCTCAGCACGGGGAGGAGCGTCAAACTGCTTCTAATTCTCCTTGAACAAAGCTTCCAGGCAGAAAGGGAGGAGTGTGAGCATCCATCATCAGTGGCACACCAGCCTTCCCTTCCCAGCTGGTGTGGAGGTGTGGGCAGAGATGCTGGATGATGCTTCATGTTGTCCCTGATTTAACCACAGCAGGCTGACCGTCTTCAAATGTGGCTTTGGTTTTGGAATGAAGTCAGAGCATGGCAACAGATCTGGTTAGGGGCTGTGTAACAACTCCTCCTTCCTCCCATCAGCAGTAGGTTTAGGCCATGGTACCACAACCAGTAGGTTGTGGAGCTGCTGCAGTGCAGTGGGGTGAGTCCGAGGCCTCTCCCCAGGTCTCCATCTCCCTTTAAAGCTAGGCACCTTGAAACACCTCTTTGTGGTACTTTGCATCATTTCAGAGGCACACGGTATCTCTTTGGTACGACAGCTTTATGCCTCTGTGGAGCACTGAGGTGACTTGTTTATCATGAGGTTTTAGTAAAGAAAAGCTTGGTCTTGGATACAGAATAGACCTGGCAGTGACCTCTTGCAGGGGATGAGTCACTAGAAGGTAATTTCTAGCCTCCACTCCGAAGGATCAACCAGGACTTTCAGTCAAAAGCTGCAGTGAGTGTCCTTTGTGAATGGCTCTGTGCTGGGGGAAATTGCATTTCCTTTCTGTCGTGCCTTTCATTTTGCACTGCAGTTACATTACGTGGAAGCATTATCTCACAAATGTGTTTTCAGACAGAGATTCTCTGAATCTGCACGTTGTCCTGGCCTGTCTTCAGTGAGATCAACATCGTGTTGCAAACAGGAATAGATACCCTCTCTTTTCCGAGGAGAGCTGTGTTAGACGCGCAGTAACCTGTATGGTACCAGCAAGTGCTTGTGCCCATTGGTGTGCAGAGGGGAGTTGTGATTGCAGAAGAGCTGATGTAGGGCTAGCCCCTGAGGATAGGGACAACAGAATGAACGTGGCAGTCTTGATTTTTCTCCCTGTGGATCTACTTCATTTAGTGGCTGGGGCTCCAGGGGATGCCCTGGAGATGTGTAGCCTGCATTGCCTCTGCCAGTGCAGCAGCTAATGCCAGTAGCGGCCTCTTTGTTTCCAGGAATGGAAGGAAGTGGTGCATGCTCTGGTTGCTCATTTATGTTTCAGCCTGCAGGTAAAATTTGCTATAGGGGCAAAAAGCGATGCTTTATTTTTGTCAGAGGAGCAGAGAAAGTGAGTTTGTGGTACCTGGAGATACGAGAGAGGAACAAATCCTTGTCTTGGCAAACACAGGACCATTTTCTGCTGGTTGCTGCACTTGCTCCCATAGTTGCCTCCAGTTGATGGCCACTTCCCACCAGTGGGATCCTTGCCTGCTGATGTATATGAGATCCTCCTTCCATTTCAGCATTGGCTCTGACTGGCTCTAAAGGTGGTTTATACAGCCCTCAATGAATTCCTCTGACTGTGAGGATGGATGCTTGGTAAATATGTTTTCTCTCTGTTGAACCTCTAAGGAAATCCAAGCATGTGTTTTCCCTGTTGTGTGTCGTGTTGTGATCACTATGGGGTGCATGGTGGAAGGGTATAATCGTGCATGATGGGGGCTCAGAAGAGATGAGGAGGTGTTATGCAGGTGCTGTTTCCTGTCTCCTAATGCTGCATCCAGACAGCACATCCCAGGCATGCTGCCTCCAGACAGCACATCCCAGGCATGCTGCCTGCATGGCTCCCCGCAGCAGTGCCAGGCATGGGGGAAGGCGCCTCTCAAGCAGTGTTTGTCCCTCTGCATCTCTGCTTTTCTTCCCCAGTTCCCAGGAGGTTGGCCCAACCCCAGAGAGTGCCTTGGAGGAGGCTGGAATGACTGAGATGGCAGCAATGAGAAAGCAGGTGAGCTGGGGATGAAGGGCTGGGAAGGTTTTCCTGGGAAAGCCAGCAGAGGGTGAGTGACGAGGCTCCGGGGGTCCATAGCTCAGTCCTGATGGGCTGGTGTTGCCAGTTAGTCCCAGCTGATGCTGCTAATGGAGAAGCAGGGGAGGACTTACATGTGTGCTGCCCCATCAAGCTCCAGCCCTGAGCGGGCTGTAAAGCTGCAGGAGACAGCCAGAACCCTCTGCCTGCTGGCAGTAAAGGGCTCAGATACTCTTCTGATGGGCAGCATCTCTGCTCAGGAGCTGAGGATCTATGCTAAATCTCCCACACGAAGATGGCTGCTGCTCTAGCAAAGGAGGACCTGAAGGAGATGGCAGTTCCCACCCCTCCATCCCTTGCCGTCCCACACCTCTGGGGTGCTCCAGTGTCCTGTGTGGGTCTGACAGCATCTCCATGGCTTCCCTTGCAGCTGACGAGGATCTCGAGCAGGGTGCGGGTGCTGGAGGAGCAGTGCAAGGCCTCGCAGCAGAAGGAGATCTTGATCTACTCCGTGCTCATCTCTGCCTGCCTCATCAACACGTGGCTCTGCATGAGGAGATGATTCCCTGGGCCCTGACCTGTCCTGCCCGGCGCTGGCAGGGTGGCTGAGGGCAGAGTGTGGATCCCTGCTCGTTTGCTTGAGCCAGTAAACCCATGAAGCTGTGTGTTTCCTCTGACCTTGACCTGCTTTTTCACTGTAGGTCCTTGAGGATCTGTGTCCTGTAGGCCCTGATGACAATGAAGGTGCCATCCCTCTCCCATGCTCTAGCATCAGAGGTGGGTGAGGGAAGCATAGAAGCTGGACCTGGTGCCACAGCATCTGGAGATGGGTGTTGGGGACAGGTGGGGTACTACGGCCCAACAGGCATAGTCCCAGGGCTGGGCTGTGGCTGCAGATGCTCTCTGTACCCTAGCAACTACCTTGTATGTTTAATGGGGTCAGTGCTCCTGTGGGAAGCTGCTCTGAAGAGCCCAGGTCTTGTGGCTGACAGAGGAGGTGTCTGTCCTGCACAGAGCAGTGGAAGACCCTCTGGCACTTGGGCTGTCTGCCAGAGGAGATGCAAACCCAAGGCATTGAGTGTTCGTGGACACAGGGTCCTGTAACCGTCCTAAATGCTGGTGGACCCAGTCCCCTGATTTGGTCCCAGCTTGGATAACCCAGTTCTGACCCCATGGAAGTCGGCAGCTAACTGCTGGGCTCTGTTCCTTGTCTTGCACTCCAAAAGCTGAGGAGTGGTTGAGTGTATCTAAACTGCTGGTGGGTTTTCTTCTCTTCCTTGTGCCACTGCTCTTTGGTGGCCATTTACTGCCAGGTCTCCCATCCCATAGCCCCTGCTCCAGGAGGTACGGAGCTGAAGGAGCCAGCAGTTCCCATCCCTGCTGCTGTGCAGGCATCTTCTCGGCTCCTGTCCTGCTGGAAGCACTTCAGCAGTGTGTTTGCAAACATTCAAACCCAAAGTGACTGTAAGAGCGTTGCTGAGATCTGGGCTTATCTTGGCTTGGCTCGGCTCTTTCCCAGGGAGATTTAAACGGGAAACCTCCCCATGGTGCCTCTCTGGATAAGACCTGGTACCAACAGTGATAGCACCAGAGAGGCCATGGGAAATTTCCCATCTGGGCAGCAGCAGATATTTGTTAGGTTGCCAATGCCAGAGGGCAGGATTGCTCCAGGTCTGCTGCCAAGCTGTAACTTCAGCCATGGTGCATGAACACAGGTGAGGGAAATCCTCAGCCTGGATGCTCTTTAGCCAAACCAAGCCCAGCTCAAGAGCTTTGCCATTTCTTTCCTTCTGCGGAGTTCAGTAACACTTGGATCTGAGGTGACTTTGAGATGCTTTTGGGGGTTCACCCAGCACATCTGCTGGTGCTGTGCCTGCAAGCTCTGGGGCAGGCTTTGGCACCTCTCTGTTCCACCTATCAGTAATTGTAGATGCACCTGCAGGTCACCCAGATGTCCCAATAGCTTATTCACAGACATGAATGCTTGGGTGTTTTCTGCCTGCATCCATAACTGTAAATCTGGACACTAACTAATCAATAGCTGTCCTAAGTGTAATTGCAGGTCTGAACCTGTTGCTGAGAGCTGAGCACTGAGATATATTGCAGATGAGTGCCGGAATAGAGTGGTGTGGTTCCTATGGCTTGTGACTCAGGGATGTGGTACAGTGGGTCTGTATAAGGGGCTGCTGCTTTGTGGCTTGTACCAGGAAAGGGGTTGAACAGTTTGCCTGGTTTCTCTTCTTGGAGAGGTTTGGAAGAAGCTTGTGTTGGGTATTCTATTCAGAGGAGGAAGACTCATTTACTTCATCTCGAGACCCCTGTCCATGACCAGAAGGGGCACTGCGCAGGCGCAAAGGACCTTCTAGTTCATTATAATATGAAGCGGGGATAGATAATGAATTTGTATTGTGTAACCTTACGAATATGTATGACTTTAAAGAATAAATGTAGAGGGAAACAACAGTGAGAGGTGCATGCCTTTGGTGGAGCTATCCCCATGCACCTCAGCACTGAATAAAGCATAGCTACTTTACAACTTGAACGAGCTGTGGAGCCGAACCGCGCATCAATTTGGCGAGCCAGGCAGGAGGCCTCTGTTCAACTGCAGGACCGGCTGAGGAGCGGACATCCCAGGCGCCCCAGGCCACTTGCCTGGAGGAGCTCTGCTTCTTGCCCGCTGACTGCGGGGACAGACAGAAACCTGTGCAGGCTGTGGGAAAACGGTATGCTTGGAACCTGTAATTTTGGGGCCTACAGGTCGAAATTTGGGGGCCTTAAGTCATACGCGTGGCCTGGGGCTGCTGGTAAGGCGCACAGAGACGTCTGGCGTACAGCAAAGTTCCCCTTGGCAGGCAGGGCTTGCAAGCAGGGGGCTCGTCCACGGAGAGGGCAGATTGGGCGAGCCCTGGGTTTCGCCGCATCCCAAGTTTTGGGAGCCAGGACGGACCTGCTAATGCCTGGGTAGGAAGCAGGTGAAGGGCAGGCGAAGCCACCAGGTCTGCGCTGCATCCCAAATTCTGGGAACCAGGACGGACCTGCTAATGCCTGGGTAGGAAGCAGGTGAAGGGCAGGCGAAGCCACCAGGTCTGCGCTGCATCCCAAATTCTGGGAACCAGGACGGACCTGCTGTCGCAAGCAGCAGGAGAAGGGTAAGCGGAGCCATAGTGTGAGTGTGTGGGATCCCGTGTGTGTTTGTGTTTGTGTGTGACTGAGACGTAGCACAGCTACAAAGCGAGTGTGGAGTCCCAATCCGCGGGTCCATGTCTCTGTGAGGAGAGCGGCCGGAGACAGACAAAGCGTAGTAGGTAAGGCTTGGCAGCTGGAAGATCTCGCGCTGTACGGAAAGATAAGGCTGCTCGCCCTGACAGCCAATAGCATTTAGCTCATGATGTAAGCAGACGGAAGCGACATTGTAAACCCAAGCTATATAACGCTGCGCTATCCACCAATAAACACCGTTTGTCGTCCACCGCACTGGTGTCTGCGTGCAGATGGACTGAGCAGAGCCTGGCTGTGGCCACTCCTGCCGTTCCTGAACCAGGTCGCTATTGCCTAACAAAAGGCAACAAATGGTGCCGAAACCCGGGAGTGAACCAGGGACCTGGCCATGGCCACTCCTGCCATTCCTGAACCAGGTCGCTATTGCCTAACAAAAGGCAACAAATGGTGCTGAAACCCGGGACCGAACCAGGGACCTGGCTGTGGCCACTGGTGCCATTCCTGAACCAGGTCGCTGTTGCCTAACGAAAGGCAACAACGAAGCGTCTATGTTTTTCAGTCCTGTGTGTCCTGTCAGTGTAAGCTGGGGGGGTCTGGCTGTCCCCTCCCGCTGTCTTTCCTAAGTTAGCCTGTGTGTCCTGTTGATGTACAGAAATAGACTCTATAACTCGGGAGTTATAAAGTAGGTATGTTTATTGCACGCAGATGCACGGGGGATCGCTCCACCACAAATGTGCATACCCGAGGAGGGAAAGTTCTCCCAAATTTATACAGTGAAACAATACATATTCATGCAGTGCCTATACATAATCATTACTTATCCCCGCCTATTCCCGCTTCATATGCTAATGTATGCTAAGTAGATTATCAGTCTCTTGCTCTTGTGCAGATCTTCCCAAAAACTGTGGGCAAGGGTCTTCTAAATATGGGTGGTGGTCTTTGAGAGGAAGGCCGTAGGTCTTCCTCATGGTGTGCTTTTTACCCTTTGCCTGAAACGTGTTGATCTTGTAAGTTAGCCTTGTTAACCACCTGTTTTCTATTCCTAAGGAGATTTATTGGTGTGTTTTTGACGGGTACATCCTCTCGAGATAATGCAAGGTTATTCTTCATACATAGGATCTTTGTTTTCAAGAGAAAACAAACTTCTTCCCCTCCATTAATCATTGCAATTAGCTTATAGTTCTCTTTCTTGTGTAACTCCCTATATCACTGGCAGTGTAAGCAGGAGGGGTCTGGCTGCCCCCTTCCCGCTGTCCTTGTGTAAGCAGGAGGGGTCTGGCTGCCCCCTTCCCCCTGTCCTTGTGTAAGCAGGAGGGGTCTGGCTGCCCCCTTCCCGCTGTCCTTGTGTAAGCAGGAGGGGTTTGGCTGCCCCCTTCCCGCAGGTCTGGCTGCCCCCTTCCCGCTGTCCTTGTGTAAGCAGGAGGGGTCTGGCTGCCCCCTTCCCCCTGTCCTTGTGTAAGCAGGAGGGGTCTGGCTGCCCCCTTCCCGCTGTCCTTGTGTAAGCAGGAGGGGTTTGGCTGCCCCCTTCCCGCAGTCCTTGTGTAAGCTGGAGGGGTTTGGCTGCCCCCTTCCCGCTGTCCTTGTGTAAGCAGGAGGGTCTGGCTGCCCCCTTCCCGCTGTCCTTGTGTAAGCTGGAGGGGTTTGGCTGCCCCCTTCCCGCTGTCCTTGTGTAAGCAGGAGGGGTCTGGCTGCCCCCTTCCCGCTGTCCTTGTGTAAGCTGGAGGGGTCTGGCTGCCCCCTTCCCGCTGTCCTTGTGTAAGCAGGAGGGGTCTGGCTGCCGCTCCCGCTCCCGTAAGCAGGGGGAGTCGGGCCGCTCCTCCGACTGTCCTAAGGCTGTGTGTCCTGTCTGTGTAAGCAGGGGGGGCTTGCCCCTTCCAGCTGTAGTTCTTGTGTATCAGTGTAAGCAGGAGGGGCCTGGCTCACCTTCCCGCTGTCGTTCTTGTGTATCAGTGTAAGCAGGAGAGGCCTGGCTGCCCCTCCCGCTGTCCTTCCTCTGTGTCAGTGTAAGCAGGGGCAGTCGGGCTGCCCCTCCCGCTGTCCTGAAGCCTGTGTGTCTTGTCTGTGTAAACAGGGGATGGGGTCCGGCTGCTCTCCCGCCCTTCCTGTGTAAGCCTGTGTGTCTTGTCTGTGTCAGCAGTTTAGGAAGGGGGAGGAGGGAGAAGCCGGCTGCCCCTCCCGCCACGTTTTTCTGTCCTGTGTATCTTGTCTGTGTACAATCATGAAGCAGCTCAGAGAGTCCCTGTGTGCCCTGTGGGAGTGTAACTGTGTGTGACGGGTGGCATTCTGCCTGGATATTGCGGCAGTGCTCTCGGTGTAGATTCCACTTTACAGTCACTCCGGGTGCCAGTGGGGCAGATGTTGCTCGGGGTGTCTTACAAGACACTGGCGGGTGGGAAATTACAGTTACCCCATCGGTCGCTCTCTGAGACCAGAGATAAAAGGATTACTTTGTGGAAAAGCCACAAGGTTCCGGAGCACTTCTGGAAGGTTAGAGCTAGTATTCGGCCACAAGAAGGCTGGGGGCATCGTGTGCTTTGGGTCCTGCAAGACGCAGTGGGTATCTTGTAGGAAAGGTGTTGGATTTTACTGGTATTTGACTTACGTTGTGGCTCGTTATAGTTAGGATTTTGGTCTTGTGATTTTGGTCTTGGTGACAGACTGTTATAAATGCGTTATTAAGTGTTGGCTGTTTCAGGTGTAGTAACTGTGTGGAGTGTCTATTTTGTGGCTTGTTATAGCGATGATTTTAGTCTTCTGATTTTGGCCTTGGTGACTGGTTGTTACAACTGATACGTGGT
>NDXB01004235.1:0-36243 GCA_002631895.1 Agapornis roseicollis | reverse complement strand
AGTGACAGGACAAGGGGTAACGGGTTCAAACTTAAACAGGAGAGGTTTAGATTGGATCTAAGGAAGAAATTCTTTCCTGTGAGGGTGGTGAGGCACTGGAATGGGTTGCCCAGGGAGGTTGTGAGTGCTCCATCCCTGGCAGTGTTCAAGGCCAGGTTGGACGAAGCCTTGGGTGGCATGGTTTAGTGTGAGGTGTCCCTGCTTATGGCAGGGGGGTTGGAACTGGATGATCTTAAGGTCCTTTCCAACCCTAACTATTCTATCCTAACTATTCTAGGATTTGCTTCTAGAGGTAATTATTTCAGTAGTAAATTTTGGAAATATTACCCCTTTTATGCCTAAACCCAATTGCATTTCAATGTTTTTATTTGAAATAAGAAGCTATATCAAAGAAGGTTCTTATCAATGAACAGTATTATCATAGGCTGCTCTCCATAAGCTTTTTATTGCTAATCTTTTTCTGCTGGAGACTTCTGTGTATGTTAGACTGAACCTTTTTTTGCTGATGCTTTGCATATGGAATAATAAACAGGTTCACCAATACACAATCCACCTGAAACCAGTGTGTACTTATTAAATAATTCAGTTAGTTCCTTGGAGGTTGCTGAAGTTGGACTTGAAAACAGTATTAACTTTTCTGAACAGGTAAATAGCATGGGAAACAGAAAGAAGAATTCTGTGTTCATAATGAAGGACTTCAGTAGTTCCTGGAATAGTAACAGCTTTCTGTGTATGAAATACTGTTTGAGTTTTAAACCATGTTTATCGTTATAGACTGCCTCCACAAAGGAAGCAAATCACTTTTCTGTTTATGACAATCGTTCGTTCATCATTTCCCACATTTAACTTCACCCTAAAAATTGAGTAACATGAAATGCTATCAAAAGTATTATTTAATCAACACAGATTTATACACACCAAAGAAACACCTCAAACATGCCTTCTCAGACCTTAATAATAAAATGCTCCTTCTGACAATCTAATTGGACAACTCAGTGAGTTTCTTGTACAAGGAAAGGAGCTACTTAAACACAGACACACAAAGATATATTAGCAGTTCATGTCATAGAGGCAAGTCTCTGCAAAACTTCAGTCTCTTCACATTGCTCTAGTTGTACAAAATGGGGTAGAAACAGCCTTAGGGAAGAATCCAAGAGTAATGAGGTTAGTTCAAGTAGAGCTGACAGAACAACTCTCTATCAGTTCCCCAACACTAAGCCATATATCAAGATGCAGCAGGTAAAATTCAAGATTAAAATTATCATGAGAACAGCTACAATTTAGCTATAGATAAACTGTGCTCTCTACTTCTGCTTTTGTAGTTAAACATACAGCCAAAGATAGCACCAGAAGGTATGCACCATAGCGTTTAAAAGAATTTAAAATGCTGGATTAATAGTGGACTTTGAAATACATGACTACATCTCTCTTAGCAGAGTTTTGCAGTGAGTTTTCACAATTTTCCCATACCTATAATAAGACCTTAATTTTAAACCAGTTTCGATGTGAAATATGCAATATCAGAATGCATTTTAGCTCACCCTAGCCATTTGATGGCAACATACATGCTGGGGATACAATGTCACAAGAATAATTAATTGTGACATTGCCAAAGGGACACAACACTTCTCCTGATAAATTCTTTATGTCTTTCCAAAGGGTCACAGTCAGTAATTCAGCTTTAGGCTGGTTTATTGCCTAGAGCAAATTTGATTTTAATAGACTTACACAAGCTATGGTAAAGGTGATCTAGAATGATTACATGTTTAAAATGTTCCAGGGAAAATAGAAAAGCTGCTGCGCTTGAATTTCTTCATGCAAATAAAGTCTTACCTGAATATAAATGATGTATATTCTTGAAGAAGTCTGCCAAGCTGAAAACAACAAAGCATATTAATATTATCATACCAAGATGAGATATTTTGATCTTAGTTTGATAGAAATAATTTAAAACCTAGATTAAGGATGCCTGCAGAATGCAAATCAGGACAAAGAGAAGGAAATTAAAACCCAGAACATAGAAATCATAGCAGTAGTTATTTAGGGGGAAAAAAATCAATTTAAACCTACCTAAAAAAGAAAAAAGATTCAATTTTGGAAACACTGCTGAATTTTCATTTTATTGGCTTTTTTCTAATTCTCCACTATCCATCCAGTATAGACAAAATAAGGCTGATATCAAAGTGCTTTTGTTAGTTCAACTTTCTTTGCTTGATGAAGCAAGAACAGCAATTCTTGCCAAAATGCTTTTAGCAATAGAACTCTGCCAGCAGACTTTTTCACGTGTAATATCCAGCTTCATGCAAGATGTCTCTACCTTTCTTTCTATTCTTAATTTGCCATCAGCTTCTATTTGCAGTTTCACATTATGCTATTCAACTGAAATACTGTAGTGATTGAGCAGTGATGTCTACAGGTTTATAACATTTGCATTAACTCGACTAATATACACCTAATAGAAATATATATAATATATATAATATATTGGCTTACCTAATGCAAGTAAAATGTATAGAACTGTCAAAATTGGTCTGATGTTAGAGTCTTGTTGGATTTTCATGGTGTGTTCCTGCATCTGAGCAGGATTAGAGAGAAGTCTGAATAGGTTTTTAGTCCCAAAGTGTAGTGGCTGCAGACAGAAGTGTTTGCTGTCTTTAATAATGGCTGAGTATCATCCATGGTCACAGATGCCATTTCAAAAGTGATGTCAAGTTCCAATTGAGAAAGTAACACCTTGCAAGCGAAGGCTAAAATGGGATAAGGAACTACCTGAACATAATACGTTGCACTCCAAATTCTGATTGAATGATAATGAGGATGCTGAAACTGTATCTCTTTAAAGAAGTACAGGATTTTCCCTTTATAGAAAATATCTTTATAAGAGCTTCCTTCTGGAAGCAAAAGTCGATCAAGAATAGCTCCGAACAATGAGGGGCATTAAGAAGATTTGTATCAGCAGTCACGGACAGTATTTCGGTGGGTGGAGGGGGTTGGGGGTGAGAAATGATATGTCTGTTTTGCTCTTAAATAAGGAAACATCAGTATGCTTTTCAGAAACCACACAAATATTTCAGTAGTTGGCTCACATATAAGAAAATAACTATAGGGAAAACCAGAATTTGGGTTCCCCGGCTTAAGAAACAGCTTCTGCAGGATAAAAGCTGAAGCAAGGTTTTTCTTTTTATAGGACAAATTCCAGCGATGATAAAACAAGGCATGTAGCTACTTTCACGAGATCTGTATTTATCCCTGGGCTGTCAGTAGAGGCTATACTGACGTGCAGTGAATGAAACCTGACATGACCTTTCAGATGTGGGCAAGTTTGGTCAGGCTAATGGGAAATACAATCAGGCAGACACTGACAATAAAATCTTTTAAGTGATTGTGATGCCTATGGCACTTATACTGAATGAAACTATAGCTGGAGAGAATTTCAGTAAACCTCTATGTGCTTTAATCAGGAATGTTTCTTCAAAAGTATAGAGTGAAGGATGTCACCAAAATGTGGGCAACGTTAGCTTAAGATGGAACAATCATCCCTAAGAAAAGCCAGCTTTCACGCTATGCCTGTCATGCTTGCAAGGGCTGATACGAGTCAATGACAGTAGACCAGATCTCAGTTGCTCTGTCGTTAAAAATCACCAACCTAAGAAATTTTAATTCACAGCCATATGGTGGCTCAAAATAAGATCTCTTCAGCTTTAAGTCAGAGGCTCCTGGCAATACTGAAGAGAAGGTACATGGTGCTTTTAAGAAGAAAATATTTCCTAACAAAAGCCATCTTTTAAATGTTTCGATACCATATTTAGCAATATTAATAATTGCCAAAGAAATGCTGGACACTACTCCAAAACAAACTCTTGCTCTGAAGTGAGGGTGTTTCACATCATACGTTTAGCTGAGTGGTCAACAGCAAACATTAACCACAACTGCCTGGGCTAGAAGCCTGGTTTGCTGCCAGTGTGCTGGGCTATGAACATCAACAGTGGCCATGAGAAGAGGAGCAGCTTCACCTTGGGGCTTAGAACTGGAGAGATGGTAACATTTCACAACACATCACTTAGCAGCAAACTCTGAGTAGCCCATTCCCTCAGAGAAACACACACCCAATTTCATTTGCATTACATTTGACAGATGTTATACTTGGAAAGAGTCTATCAGATTTATTGACTTATTCAGACACATGCTTTGGTTCTAGGTTTGCAAATGCAAGAAACATGTTAATTTGGGTGAAATAATTGTGATGCATAAATGTAAGCAAATACATCAGTCTGGGAAAGAGCAGGCTTCTGGAATGAGAGCAATTCAAGGGAAAAAAAGAGGCAAAAACCCCTGAGATGCAAAATTATTAACAGTGACAAATGGAAGCTGTAAATGCTTACTACAGAACTGTTCCTTTTGCCTTTTGTTTGCTGTAGAATATAACAAATATTAAATATCATTAAGTACGAGATTTCACATGTAACACTGGAGTCCTCATGCCTGTTATTACCAAATTCTTAGTGCTAATAAAGCAGAATCTTTAAATTCTTATTGAAGTGTCTTCTGCTAAACAGAGAATGGGCCATTACTCCTGTTCATTAAAAGTCAATACATACAGTGTACATTTTTCTTGCTGATCACATTATTTGCTGGTACCAATTATAACCTATTTTTCTTTAGTCTAAGAAGCCCAGATTCCTTCAGCTCATACAATATGTGAATGTGTTTGTGCCATCTCAAAAGCAGATGAGTTCTTAGATGTTTTATTTATGGGATTTCAGCCTTAACAAATGTTGCAAATACAGCTCAGTAGCTCACACAGCAGCATAACAGGACTGCTTAATTCATACCCTATATATTAAGAATAAAAGCAGAGAAGCGAGTGACATTCTATTCCAGCTATTGCCAAATGGGTGCTGCTAGAAACACATATAAATAGATGTATACCTTAAAAATAAATAATGGTTTTGAAAGAAATGGTGCATAATTTATTTTCTTCTCATATCCAGTACACACTGAATGCAATTCAAGGATTAAGAATGTAAGACATAACCTCTCCGCAAGTTAACAGCCTTGGCTGTGAGTGCTTGTTTTCCCCACGTGCCCTTTGCCTTGTATAAAGCACACTGACAATGTAAGACAATGGAATTGCAAAGCTTTTCTAAACCAGATATCTCTAAAAAATCTAAAGCACAATCTTAAACAGCTTCACTTTCTCCTACTTTTACTTGTAACATCACATCCACACCAGATGTCCCCCATAGATAATTCAGTAGTAGTGACCAGTTTAATGAGGACTGTCACCATGGAAATCATAGTAAAAGGTCACTTCTGCCTCTCACTTCACATGTATGGTATAAAAATTTCTTATCCATGCACCAAAAAGCTACAAGTTGCAAGTGAAGCATATGTGTAAGTGGGAATACCTCTTTGAGTGCAGATCAGGCAGAACTGTGTTCCCCAGTCTCATCTTCCTTACTACAGCTATAAAAGAGAACAATGAATCAGTCAGTAAACAGAAGTGTTACACTTGCCTTCTGCATCCTTACATTTTTGTCTTACAAACGTGACGTGCTTTCCCAGTGCATCATGTTAATCCCACACAGGGTTAATTTTGATTTCATGCTCTGAGGTATTTCCATATGGCAAAATCTTTGAGCATTCACTGAAACTTTTAATTGAATGTGGGCCCAATCCATCACTTAATTTGGCATTTGGGAGTAGGTTATTATTTATTTTAACCTTTCTGTAAAACACAGATTACACATTGGATCATGATACAAGTGACTCAGTGGGAGAAAGCGTGCAGTCAGAACATCGAAATGAAGAAAGAGTTACCCTTAAGGGAAAACCACAAAAAGTATTTTAACTGTAGAATCCTGCCCCTCTACTCTGCTCTCGTGAGACCTCACCTGGAGCATTGTGTGCAGTTCTGGTGCCCTCAACCTAAAAAGGACATGGAGCTGTTGGAACAAGTCCAGAGGAGACCACGAGGATGATCAGGGGACTGGAGCATCTCCCATACGAAGACAGGCTGAGAGAGTTGGGACTGTTGAGCCTGGAGATGAGAAGGCTGCGTGGAGACCTCGTAGCAGCCTTCCAGTATCTGAAGGGGGCCTATAAGGATGCTGGGGAGGGGCTCTTCATGAGGGACTGTAGTGACAGGACAAGGGGGAATGGGTTCAAACTTAAACAGGAAAGGTTTAGATTGAACCTAAGGAAGTTCTTTCCTGTTAGTGTGGTAAGGCACTGGAATGGGTTGTCCAGAGAAGCTGTGAATGCTCCACCCCTGGCAGTGTTCAAGGCCAGGTTGGATGAAGCCTTGGGTGACATGATTTGAGGTGTCCCNATTGAACCTAAGGAAGTTCTTTCCTGTTAGTGTGGTAAGGCACTGGAATGGGTTGTCCAGAGAAGCTGTGAATGCTCCACCCCTGGCAGTGTTCAAGGCCAGGTTGGATGAAGCCTTGGGTGACATGATTTAGTGTGAGGTGTCCCTGCTGATGGCAGGGGGGTTGGAACTGGATGATTTTAAGGTCCTTTCCAACCCTAACTATTCTATGATTCTAAACACAGACTTTAGATCTACACTGTGGTCAACAGTAACTTTCAGTGCTGTAGTATGTGTCAGAGGGATTTGTGAGGCAAAAGAGTTTTCTGACCTAGTGCTTTTAGAGCACTGAACCATCTATATTGATTTTTTTACTGCCAGTCAGAAATCAATTAAACATTTATAGTTAGCAAAGTTTCTATTAATTATAAGCTAATTCTAATAAGCTACCTGGGTAACATAAGCTCCGGCTGAGTTGAGCAACAATGACATTTTGTCTCCTCAGGAAGTATTATTCATGATTTTAAGGACAAATTACAGAGAAGAGCAAAACCCATAGGAGGCAGATTGCACTATGTAAGAAATTACTTCAGTTTTCATAGGGGTTATTCCATTTCAAAGTGCTTTGTCAGCTATCCCAGGTCCAGAAGAGTTTGATTTGCTTTGCTGGCAAAAATCAATTTGAAAGTAAGCTCTTCTACACTTCAGGGAACTGAGATCCAAAGCAACAGTTGTGTTGGTTTGGGAATTGCAATTTACTTAAATTCCTGGTTTTTCAAGTAACAAGTAGCATCTGTAAAACTCTGTCTGGAAACCTCTGCCTGGAAACCTCTACTAGAGCCAGACTAATTTGCTAAGAGGCTTTGGAATTAGCTAAATCTACCTAAAATTATCTGTTACATTTAAACCAACGCCCATCTGGAATTGAAATTATTGAGGGATGCCAAGTGTAAACAAGGGGCTTCTACAAGTAGATCAGCAGCCAAAAGAGGTCTAGGGAAAATGTCAGCCAGTTGACAAAGAACACAGAACAGACCAAAGTGCTCAATGCCACCTTCTTGTCAGTCTTCCCTGTTACAACTGACCTTCAGTGAAGAAAAATGCCACACTCTTCTCAGTGGTGTCCAGGCAGGACAAGAGGCATATTAAAGTATAGGAAACTCTGGCTAAAGACAAGAAAATGCTCTCCTTGTGTGAAGGTGTTTGAACAAAGGTTGTCTGGAAAGGTTGTGGAGGCTCCCTCCTTGGAGACTTTCAAAACCTGATGGGACAGGGTCCTAGGCAACCTGCTCCGGGTGACTGTGGCTGAGCAGGGATGCTGGACTAGGTGATCTCCACAGATG
Source organism: Agapornis roseicollis (assembly GCA_002631895.1). Classification (NCBI taxonomy): domain Eukaryota; kingdom Metazoa; phylum Chordata; class Aves; order Psittaciformes; family Psittacidae; genus Agapornis; species Agapornis roseicollis. Next base: position 28,590 of record NDXB01004235.1, on the reverse strand, counting down.
CCATGCAGCCTCATTCGTTCTGTTATTCTATGCTAAAATTAAGCAAAGAAAGCCAAATGCCTCTATTAGAAAAGACAAAAGCCATGATGACTGTATTTTCCCCTCAATAAAACCTCATCTATACCGAAGTACCTCAAAAGAATCTCTTATTTAAATTAACTGCTGGATTTTTTGCAAGTAGTGCTCTGCCAGTGCAATTTTTGTTATATCAAGCTGATGTTGTCTGCTTGCTTGTTTCTACTTTACTGCCATGTGCTGAGATGATAGCTTCTGCCCAAGGTCAGCAAATACTCTGATTTTGTGTCTACAGGAAGGTGCAATGAACATGTCGTTTTCTGAATGGTAACTACAGATAGCAGATAGAATTATAATGCTTCCATTGGCAGTCCTTTTTAAATACATTGAAAAGTCTGTTTCTGTTAAATGTTTATTCCTGAAGCTGTTTCAGTAAGATATTAGATAGGGAAGAAGAAAATCTGTACCTATTATTGGTGCTGTGTTTTATTTGAGTGGTTCTGTTTGCCTGCAGAACAGCCTGGCAGACCTCATTATAGTAAGGATAACTACCATTCAAGTAAAGGGACAGTCCCCTGCTAGTGATGATAAAGGCACACCAAACATAAAAGCAGACAGCTCAACCATCTATTAAGCACAAAGCAAAGCAGAATACTGCCAATCATTCTACAGAATGAATGATGTCTTTCATATGCAGTAGTGTATTCTGAGAGTCTTTAAACAGTTTTATAAGCTTTTTTTTTTATCTTTAAACTTGTCAAATACATATTGTTCTCTAGTCTGGAAAAGTGAGGACTAAAAAAGGGCATGACAAAGATCTGCAAAATCATGAGTGGTACAGAGAAGTTGGACAGAGACCAAATATTCATCGCCTCTTCCAAAACAAAAACCATGGGGGATCAAATTAAGCTATTGGGAGCTATGCTGGAAACAAATGAAAGAGTTTTGTTCATGTAGCACAGACTAGATTTAAGGAACCACTTGCCAAAATGTATGGTGAATGCCAAAAGCTTGCAGGAGCACTAGGGGAGACTGGACAATGTCATAGAAAATAAAACCACTGAGGGCTACTTAATACTCAGGCACTACATCTAGGTCAAGAAGCCTCTGAGCTACTTGGTAGATAGAGGCTAGAAAGTATTCCATGTACTTACCCTGTTTTTCAATCTATCAGAAACATTCTTGTTTGGCCACTGTTCCTTTGAGTCTCCTGTTCAGGGCAAACAGAAGCTGCTGAAGTGTCCTCCCTGGGCAACATAGGAAGAACAAATAATGACTGAAAACAGAAGAGGAAGAGGAGAAGATTAAAAAGTAAAGGTAAGGGTGGGAGGTGAGGGTAAAAGCTGGGAACAGGAAGAGATCCAGACCACCCCTGACCGCACTCACTGTCTTCAAGCACACATGATCTGGTGAACACTGGGCAGTGGTCTGGTCTGTATGACCATTGTCAAATGTCCACTGACCGTTGGGAAATGTCAAACATGTCAAACTGCAGGGTAAATGTGATAAGAAGAAGTATCATTTTACAACATTATTGCAATAAGATAATGTAACTTAGTGCAGTTATATTAATGTGATTGTCTAAATTATAAATACTGCTGTTAATTTGTATCATATCAATACATTACTATTACAAGTTAAATAGCTCCATAAAAATAAGATATTACATATGTCAAGGACATTATGTGTTGAAATAAAGCTTTTAAAAAATGGTGACATTCAATTAAAATGCAGCTTAGCCAAAAACACGCACAGCAATACCTGAATAAAATACTACATTTAGCTGTAATAAATTTTGGAAGTACTACAAGGACACCTTAAAAGTACTATAAAGACACTTGTAACATTTGGCTGAACGGGTCATGCTTTGCCTAGAAGAGCTCGACTGGATGATCCTCAAGGTCCCTTCCAACCCAGTATTCTAGGATTCTAATCTTTGATATAAAGTAGTCATAGGTTTTCACATAACAAAACCAAAGGAAGGAATATGCAAGATAATGTTAACTTTTAACCCTTAAAAACACACACAAACATAGCTGAAAATCTCAGAAGTTGAAGATGAGGGAAGGTAGATTGAGAAGTGGGTTCTTCATAACAAGGCAGCAATTTTTACTTCTCTAGCTGCCATTCACAGCCCAGACATCTAATAAACAATTCAAGAAATGACTTGTGGTGGCATTCTCTCAGTTTTACTATGGGAAAACAAGTATCCAGAATGCTCAGTAACAACATAAGAAATGTGCATTGAAAGGTTTTAGTAGCCAAGGCACCTTCCTATAAAGGGCTGTGGCCTGATGCACAGCACTCTACAGGGAGAGCACTCATGGCTGTAGCACCCTACAAGACAGAGAATACCTTTCCACTTACACTGTTGTCTAATGTAACCCTTATCAAGTCAAACATCACTGAGCAGTTTTATTTTAGCTAGTGACAAACACTTGAAACCACCCATTTCAGGGCATGTATCTTTCTTTTTTAAGAGAGCACTTCCCCATTTGTTCCCCAGAACAGCCCAACTGACTACCAAGGTGGAAAGTGGTTGTGTAGCACACACAGATGCACATACACATGTGTGTAGATACTCTGTCCCCCTTCTTTCTCCTTAAAGGAAAAACCTCTATGGAAACAAAGTCTTCAAAACCACTTTCTACCCAGAAATCAGACTTCAAAACAATACATTTCCTACCAGAGGAATTACTGGTGATCACTTGATGTAGAACAGAGGAAAATGTGGGTTTTCTGTTCTGCTTAATCCTCAGAGTACAATTTCCTTTACACCAAATACAACTATCTTATAGTTCCACATAAAGTTGAAGTTGACAGTGCACTGGTGCCAAAAGAAAGAGTCATCTCTACCTTGGTCTTTTGTTGTTACCCCATGCCATCCTTCCCTTGCACAAGGGTTGATCTGGGTGAAGAAACTGATCTGGGTTTACCTGTAACAGGGGCAATATTTACTGGTCCTTTTCCTGGTGTCTTTCTTTAGGTTTGTGGAGCTTTCAGCATAAATCAACCTCTGGCTTTAATAAATAAATACAAAGGGATTTAGGAGTGCTCAACAGAGGCTTTATGTAAGCCTGAACTAGACATCATTTTATCTCTAGAAGTTAGCTTCCAGTTCATCTTTTCTATTCCTTTAATGTTACGAATCTGTTAACCCTAACCTGATGCTAATATTGATGTTGCCAAGTAATAGTCATAGCAAGCTGAAACTACTGCTCTGAGAGTGTGGGAGGAGAAACAGAACTTGAAAGATCTCTGTTGCCAAAAAAAAAGTGTATTGTAGTCAGCTTGCAGACAGTGCAATAACAGCTATTGGTGTTCACAGCAGTGCTCTACACCCTCTACAACTACTGTTAAAGGCCTTGGGAAACATTCAAATCAAATAATTAAATCGAACCCCTCAATTCACAATTACAGTCTACCAATGCCAACAAACCCCCAGCCATAGGAAATCTGAGTGCAATGGAAACAGTAGCTCCTAATTTACTCCTCAGTTATGATGGCTTTGTGCACACAGTGCCACTGCAGCTGTGCTGCTGTGCGACAGATTAAGGGAAAAAAAAGGATTTTGTAAAAGCCAAGCTAAAAAGCACTATATTTTATTTTAAGTGTATAAAGCTTTAATTAGCACTGCTCAGCTGGAAAGCTTATAAATATTGGAGGAGCAGTAAGATGGAGTTTACTTTTACATGTATCTTAGCATAAATTGGGGTCACACATAATTATCAAGATGACAGTATCCTCTTTGAGATCATTTTAAGAGGATCACATTTCCCAATCAGTGTTGGGAATAGCTATTTTTAATGAGAGCCACTGAACTTTTAATGTACTTCCTTTTTATTCTTTGCAGGGATTACTTACATTCAGAGCTTCATTCATACTGGAATAGGCTGTTCCATGTCACTTTCTGTGACAAGTGCTAGAGTTCTGTTTCAGTCTGTGGTTCCAAAGATAATTGGCAATGTTTAACTAAATATTAAATATGATTCCTCATGAAGGTTTTAAGCCTGATTTTTGACTGAGTGTATAAATGTGAGAGATGTTTTGACTATTTTACTTCAGATGTTACGCTACCACTGAAATCTATATTCAGCTGTTGGAGTTACAGGTTTTTCTTTAAATGCTATCAAGGTTGAAATGCTTCCCTGTGGAAAAACATTAGTTATACTAAAAACCAGGAAATATTTTATCTTATCACAAGCAGCCTTTCTGAGTTGCTCAGTTCTTAAATACCAGATACAGTTTAGAAGAATTTTGGGCTGAGTATAACCCCTTTGTAACTACATATGCATTAACTACACAGATTATAGGGCTTTCCTTCAAAACACTGTGTTATTCCCAGCTTCTGTTTCCTGATGATTCATTATAGATTTTCACTTCCCATTACGACTCAGTACCATTTAGTGTGCCTTCAACTCCAGAGCCAGCATCACCACAGAACTACCCAATGGGGACCTCATTAGGAGAAGAAATCAGGTGCTCCAGATTTTATTAATTTCATTCATAACCATCAGTGGATGAGATCCTCAGCCCCTGTCTGTTAACAGCTTCCTGGATGTTCCTCATGATATTGTTTTGTACAGACTAATATTTAGTCCAGCATAAGCTAAAGTGCTTTAATTGATGGCCAATTTCAAATTAAGGGGGACCTCCAGATGCCAAGGATTTACTCGTATAAGCATTCTTATGTGATGTAAGATATAGAATAAAGTAAATGTGAACTACATTTGGCAAATTTCCCTGTCACTCAAGAGGGTATTTTAATTGACCTTATTGTCTTCCTGTTATGCCTGGTATTTCTCTTACAAGGTTTATGTTTTGGTTGTATGCATTTTCTTGTGTAGATTACTTTTAAATTTGCTTCAGATCCCATGGCAACAATAGGATGAGCAGGCAGGTTTTCCAGTTCAAATTATGCACCAGATACAATCTCAAACATACATCTGGAAGGCAGACATTTGAAGCAAATTCTTCATGCAGAGGAACTATATCTTATGTGGGACAATTTCCAGCTTCTATTGAGGTAAAACATAAGTTACTTTAAAGTATTCCCTATAAAAGTACGCAAGAAACACCAGACTGACACTGCAGGAATTAACTGCACAAATGCTGGGATTTTACATCATCAGACTAAAGAAACCACTGTAACAGGAAGTTCACTATAGACATCAACATAATTGCATATTACACATACCTTCCCCTCCTGTTTTCATAGCATCCTTGCATACTTAGCAATGCAGTGAAAGTCTGTCAAGTTCAGTAACTAAAAACCTACCCCAAGTGTTTGGTTAGAGCAGAATTTCTGTATTTCTAAGTAATGATAATTGTTAAAATTAAAATAAACCCTTAGGAACTGTAAGCAACTCCATACATTAAAACCCCTTCAAAACAGCAGGTAAACGCTTTATTACAGGAGTTGTTCACATCTTTTCATAGAATCATAAAACGGTTTGGGCTAGTGGGGACCTCAAAGATCACCAGATTGCAAACCCCCTAGCCAGGGGGTTCATCTTCCACCCGATCTGGTTGCTCCAAACCCCATCCAACCTGGCCTTGAGCACTGCCAGGGATGGGGCAGCCACAGCTTCTCTGGGCACCCTGTGCCAGAGCTTCAGCACCCTCACAGGGAACAACTTCTGCCAAAGAGCTCATCTCAATCTCCCCTCTGTCAGTTTAAAGTCACTCCCCCTTGTCCTGTTCCTACAGGCCCTTGTCCAAAGCCTCTCTCCAGATTTCTTGTTGGCCCCCTTTAGGCACCAGAAGCTGCTCTAAGGTCTTCCCAGAGCCTTCTCTTCTCCAGGTTGAACAACCCCCATTGCCTCAGGCTGTCTTCATAGGAGAAGTGCTCCAGCCCCCTGATCTTTGTGCCCTGCTCTGGATGAAGACAGTTGAAATTTCACAAAGACAAGCCATTTACCCATTCTGGCAGCTGGTGCTTTGCTTTTGACTTCAGTAGCTCCATAAGTCTTAGCTAAGCTCGCTGTGCGTTGCCTGGTTTTACTTTTTCTCTTGTTTGAACTGTTTGTTTACTCACTGGGGAAAACAGGAAGGGATTGACATATGTGATATGCTGCAACTTGATGCCATTCACCAGGGTTTAGGATAGAGAGTCTTGCACTGACGAAGCATCGGTGCTGTTATCAGAGCACAGGCTTTCTCATTTGGATTTAAACTGCATATTCCTCCAGTGTAGCTCAGAGTACAGTATCCTCAGAGTTCAATACAAGTCCCAGCCTTGAAACACTTACTGTGCTGTAACTTCTGGTGCTGTCACATATACATATTTCCATTTATATTGCACCCATACCAATATTAGTACTTTAGTTACAAATCTGTACACCATGAAGTATCATTGATTTAATTCCAGTCTATTGTAAGCAGATGGTTTACAACAGTAGCTCCTATCTGGGCCTCCATTCCAAACCCAGCACTTCCTACAATCTGGATAGTAATTTATGACAGAGACACCAAATCCTGAGACAGAACCCCTCCTTCCAGCAAGCATGGGTTATCCTATTACCTAAAGGGCTGTTATTCTTCAGTGTGGCACCCAATACTTCAGTGAGGCTCTATTGGAGTCTTATTCAGGATGGATTAATATCAATTTTTTTCCTGTTTGTTTAATTTCCTGTCATGGTAACCATGGAAATAAACTCTGCAGGAATTAACAGAATCACTTGAAATTATATTAAATAGATAATGTCACCCAATATCCATTTTAATGTGTGCCGTCCTTTAGATGTTAGCTCAGGATAGTGTTAGTGTTGAGATACAAGGCACTTCCGTAAATACTATTAAACTAATTGATCCAGCTAGTAATGGCATCAAGAGACATTTGCTACCACGTAAAATATAGTATCTCATTTTTCTGGACCAGTTCCAAAGTATAGCATCACATATAGGCAAGTCCCAAAGCTTTCTATTTACTTATTTAAAAGGGGAATTAAAGCATAGATCTGGAGCATTAGCCACGGTTATTAGGAATGCACCTCTGCTGAAAAGGTTTTAAGGATTTATTCAGCACTATCAGTGGTAGTTCTACAGATTGCTTCTCCATTTTATGTGCTTTGCATTCCGGTACACCGTGGGTTTTTTCATAATACTATTGTGCCATTTGCATTCACTTGAGTAGGTGACTGTGGTGAATTTTGAACAGAAAATTATCCAGGGAATGTATACATACCTTGCTAAATTTGGAATGAAAAATGAGGAACAGAGTTTGCAAACAAGAAAATAAGTAAGGTAGATCTATCATCAACAGAATACAGAATACAGGAAAAAACATCCTTTAATCACAGGCAGCAAGACATCATTATCTTGGAGTTAAGGTTGCTAAGCAACTTAGCTAGTACAAAACCTACATGGCAAAACCGTTACTGTTAATGAACTATAGGTATGGTAATAGAGATTAAACTGATAACATTATTTCATGTAGACCCTCATCTGTACAAGCCAGGCAAGCTGTAGTATAAGTATACAATCTCATTCCCAATTTTCATTATATTTGGTCGAACCATGCAATAATATGGTATAGAAAATACAGTCTATAAGACAATGCATAATGGATAGTAGAATAAATACAAAGCGAGGTATTTGCAAGCATTTGCAAGACTTATTTGCACTTACTAGGCATCCTGTGGCAAGTGTCTTACCTGAAGACTTCGTGTGCACTCCTCCTTACTTCCATTCATAAAAATCCCGTAGCTGTAGAATTTGAAGACCTTTGAGGAATTCCGCGCTTGAGGTCTAAACCCTACTTTTCAATCCAGGTTCATCAGTTAATTTGTCTTAGAGTCATAAAAATAACTCTGGAAAATACTAGTGGAAAGATAAAGCAAGTACATGGTAATGAATCCCGTTAAAACATGCTGTGGACATACTGAATTTGACCCAGTCATTACAAACTGTGAACCAGGTTTTTACTAGATAAGCATGTGATGCGAAAAGAGGCTGAATACACCAAAATGATGACTAGAGAAGTTCATGCTGTAGCTCTTATTTATAGTAAAATAAGTCAGGATACGTGAATCACAGAACAGGAGTGGGAGAGAAGGGAGATTACACTCAAATTTTACCTTTTCCAGGAGAGGCAAAAACTGAAATCCTCCTCACTCACATCAACACAAAATTCTGCCATTTCAGGATCTACCTCCCTGGCTGCCTTTGGCACTGCCCATTGCCCATCCATGGCCAGACAAAGCCTTTATTGTACCACATGCTCCTCCTGCTTCTGTTCTCTACCTGCAGACTGTATTCTAGGTAGTCAGTCCTTGTGGGGAAATAAATCACATTCAAGCAGTGTTATCTGATGAAGGTTACGTCTTAAGCAGAGAATTCCAGAAGTTCAAACAATGGGATGTACAGCTTCAAAATTCATCTGTTTTACCTGATGAAATGCAAAGACTTATTGGGTCAATGTTCAGCTTCTTAAGCACTCTGTTCTACAGTTCAGACTATGGGGATAAATGTAATAAAAGTAAGAATAAATGAACTTAAAGTTGATTTACAAATTGAGTGAAACAACCTTAATTCCCTCATACCTTTGAACTATCGTGCCTGCAACAGCACTTACACTGTCTAACTCTGACTACTTTCAAACTCTGACTACTTTCAAACTATGAATTTCTGAATCCTTGTTGCCTCAGTACCCATCCCAAGGGATTTTACTCACACATTTTTCCTCAGCTGGTCCACTAACCATAAAGCATCACACAGCAAGACAGGGAGGGGAAGACATTACACATCTGGTGAAAGATTTCTGCTGACTTCAGTAAACTTTGGATCAAGCAAATAACCATGCATCAAACTGTGTTTTAATTAATGGGTTTCAGTGAGAACATATTTGATAAGCAAAGCTTGCAGAAAGAAAACGTACATTCTTGAGCTATCTCTTAGTGGATGGAGCATGGAGTTAAGAGCATCTTGGCAATGATCTTTTCTGTTGGTTACCAGCACATGACCTTGAACAAGAGAACTATGACACCAATTTCCCATTTAAGAACCACAGAAGAAGTCAAATCACAAACTGTCCAGGGAACATGGGCTGTCTTTATAGTAACTGAAACTGAATACAAGTCTTCTGCTTCTCAGCTGAATGTCTAATCAAACAGTCTTATCAACACAGGAACAGATCTCTCTTTAATGGGTATCAACTGTCTGGCCTCTTTGACCTATCCTCTTCAACCACACCGCTTTGAATAACTTGTTTGACTGTGCCTCAGGCAGTTTGAACTCTCAGATTTCTTCAGCATGAGTCTACCCTTCATTGGATGACATAGATTTGAATGCCCATTTTTCTTCTTTTACTTCTGTACTCAAAAAGTGACTATCAATCTCTTGTGATATTATTCACTCAAATGTAAGAAGTTAGATTAATTTGGACTAAAAACTTTCCAAAGCCATGAGTGGAAATCATTTGTGTTAATAGCTGTAGACTGTCCCCTGTGGATTCATTTTTTTTCTCCAGTACCATTTATAAACACTACTTATAACCAAGCTCATTGTTCCACCTTATTTAAGAGCTATTTAATATAATGGCTTTCCTGTTTTGCTCTCTCTATTCGCAGGGAAGGGAAGGAAACCCATGAAAAGAAGGAAAAAACCAGAATCATCATTTTGATAGCTCCGCAGTAATGAATAGTTATTGCTACCTGCAGACTAGCAGGTAAATGACCCATCTAGTGATTACCACATCTCTGGAGCTGACTGAACATGTGAAATCTGTGTGGCCCCTCAAGGGCACCTGTTTAACTTTCAGGCAGAAGGAGTTATCTTTCTCTGATCAGAACCTGCTCCTTCTGTTCCTCAGCAGGGTATTGACCTGAAGCCTCCTTGAAATCATGGTGATCATTCTCTGCTGTTATGAGTGCAATTCAGCACCAGCAGAACTCCTTCCTCAGAGGATAACAGAAAAGCAGCTGATCATTGTCTTATTTTTGCAGAGCAAAACAAGTTTAGGACAAAAGCACTGGGGGAAAAGCAGATAAATGTCTATGTCCATACTAATCAAACCAAGATTCATATCAACTTTGCCCACTCCACATATCAAACACGCTTTGGATAGAGCAAGAATTTCTTTTCCAAAGTGAGGGCTCTCTCTCCTCAATTTGCCTTTTTTTCTTCCTTCTTAAGATAAAAGAAACAAGCATTTGAGGCTGAACTGCATTCACAGAGTACCCTGGCAGCATCTCTGTTTGCTCTTCCCCATGAAGTTTGTATTCCAAAGGAGTGGGATACCACACCTGGCACAGTTTGGTACCTACCCAGTGACTGCATCCCACTACAGAGGAATTGATGCAAACTTGGATAGCACTAGATAGATAGAAAGCACATGTTGGCCCTGCACCATTTTCCTCCTTCCCTTGCTCTTACAAGTCAGATCTTCTCAATCTGCTTTCTGTGTGCCAACTTTTTTGTCAGTAAAACAATTTCACTCACCTACATTTCATGTGATGCATCCCACAAACAGACACCTGCGGCAGCTGCTCCTCTTGGGTTCATCCTGCCAGAGCTCTGACACCGGATACGTTTTCCCCCTTCTCTGCGGCACTCCTTTGTCATACATGTCAAGGAACTGGATTAGCTCATAACTTCAGTTTCTACAAGAACTCTGACTTGTTCAGCTGGGAAATAGAGAGCTTGTATAAGTGGCAATTCCCTGCTACTCAGCTGCTCCACACTCCCATAGCATCTCATGTAGCAAGGCTTCTTGTGAAACCTCTGCCTGGCAGCCTGCTCCAGTCTCCTGCAGAGAACCTGAAAAACCCATTTATCTTCCTGTAATTCTTTTTCAACATTTCCTGTACTTTTACAGTAGACAAGATTAAAAAGAAAAAAATGCCATCACCAACAAGGATTTCTGTACTAGGCAACAATTTACGTTGCACTGTACAATAAAATGTTGTTAGGATGGCAGTTTGTTACAGCTCTGCAAGAAACAGCGTGCCACGTTGCGGTTCTATTTAGATATTGTCACTCAACTATGAAGCTTCCACTGCCTTGGTCAAGATCCCCTCAAGTGCTTCAGCATGTTCTTCCTTTATACTTACCCAGTATTTCAGAGTTCAAGCTGTGGAAAAGAAGTTCTGTTTCTCCTTCATTTAACATCCCAGCACCTTCTTTTAAACTGGACAGCTGTTGGCTTTTCCTCCTTCCCTCTCCTGCAGGATGATGGGCTGCAAATGATACCCGAATTATGCATTCAACTTCCCTCTTCCTCCATTTTAAAGGCCCTGAAGAACTATTTCTTCCTTAAAAAAGAATTCATTACATAGATAAAATGAAAATCAATTAAATTTATCTCCAGGAATATTTTACACATGGTACAGCACTATTTTCTTAGGTACATGGAAGGAGCTTTAGCTATAGTTATCTGCAGAAGCTGCTGTAAATTCTTATCTTTCTCGTCTCACAATCATCCTTAATGTTTTTAATTCCAGATGGTAGCTACCAAAAGACTTGGAATACACAGAAAAATTATGCACCCCGGGTTTCACATCAGTTTCCATCACAGCCTTGATTTTTGGGTTCCCAACCTTCGCAATTCTGTGATCATACACATTTATGAGTCATTGCCTACAGTTCTATGTCCAGTTTTCAGTAGCCCACACTGGAAATAATGCCAACGTTTTTGAGATAAAGAACATTTTTATTCTGGACTCAACCCAAAACTTGAGGGTTTGATGTGGGTTTTTTTTGTTTGCTTTATTGATTTTTTAATGAAACAGATGACTTACATAGAGAGGGAACTTGGATTTCATCACCAGTCAACTAACTCTCTTCCCATTCTTCATCAGAACTTCCAAATGTGCCTATGAAATCTTCACTAGATCAAATGGGTATACTTCTTCCTGAAAAATCATTCTGGTTTGAGTAGTGGCCTATCCTAAGACAAAAACTTACAGAGCTTCCACCAGATAAAGTTCGATGCATTTTGTGCCACTGTACACTTGCATCTCAAGTTTCAACTGTGCACTTGTGCTTTCAGCCAAGAATGAATCTGACTGTAGAACTCTGAAGCTTAATGGCTTTACATTTGATTATACTTATACCTCATTTAGTCTTGCAAAGCATGAGAGAACTACATTTAAGATTTCATAGAAATCAAGCTCAGGCAGCAAAGCCATAGCTCATGAGACCTGTACAGCTTCACTGAGATTATAAGCGAAATCTGCTCAGCCATTTGAGTTATGAGTTCCCCAAATAGTTTTTTTCTGTACAAATGACTGTACCCTACATTAACGGTGAGAGTAGGTGTTAAGTTTTAGCATACAATTTAAAACCATACTATTGCAATTCATTTAGGAGCTGACTAAGCTTCCTGTGGGAACTGGTGATGAGTGCCACTCTGCAAGTGGCAGGTAGGCAGAGATAGTAGTAATGCTGACCCTGATGCTAAAGTGCTACCTAGAAGTTCCCCTAATTCACCAGATTATACTGCACTTAAAGAAATAGCCGTGTTGCACCTTATCTGTTTTTATGTTTAACTTTGTTTCTAAACTATAGTGAGCTTCAGAAGAAACTGTATTTGTAATGGCTGAAACCATATTTTACCATTTGCAGTTTATATGATCATTTTCAGTCCTTTCATATAATTCTATTCCTGCAGAAGATAATTTTATCCTTAATGCATCATCAGTAGAATGTCAAGTTTACATGAATGATGGCAAAATGAAAATCTTATTTTGCAAACCAACAGTCTTGAAATAGTTCCATTAGTTCCATGTGGTGTAGTAAACACGGAGCTCGCAGAAACACCCAGCATTTTGGTAAATATGATCATTATTTTCCCTTCTTTTTGGCCTTATCTCTGTAGCCATGTGAAGGGTAAACTTGGTCATTTCCAGTGTGAACCCTGGATCTGACCCTTTCCAACTTTTCATTCTTACCTTTTGCCTCAAAGAGGGCAAAACAGTGGAGGCTGTCTGCTCCTCTTATTTTTAGATCCAGCTCCTGTTGTACCATTAGCAAAACAGTCTTTATGATGATTTATTAGAGGTATCTTGTAGCTTTTCACATGTCACCAATATACTCGGGTATACAGGACCAGGAGGCAGGCCAGTCATTCCGAATCATGCTACTACAATAACAGTAAAGCCAAGGCATTATTTCCTTACAAAGAAGCCTGTCTGTGTATTTTCCTCCATCCCCCCAGCACAACCCACTCTGTGCTGACTTGTTCAGGAATTTTGCCATTAGTAAGAAGTGATCTTACACAAAGACACTATTCTTGTTTTTCTGAACCAACCAATAATTACTAAAAGGAGAAATTAGGAGCATTGGAAATATTTTCTTGTGCAAGTTTATTCTAGTTACTCAACACGTTTACGCAGAGTTTTGTTATGTTTAACCAAAGATGGCTGTTTTGATGTCTTTGTTTTACTTTATACTGCTATTTCATCTCAAGTATAGGTCTTTTATTTTATTAGCAACTGCTGTCAGGTTAAAAAGATTGATGATATACCAGTTAAAACAGTTGAGCCTTTAACCACTAAGCTATGTATTGGCTAGCAAAGGCTTTGAGGGATACTCTCAAGTATCTTGTTAAAATTCTTTGGGGCTGTGGGGCAAAAAGGGTGCAGTACAAAATGAAACACTGGTTTCGGTGTGTATGTGAATGTGTTTCAGCCCTCTGCTCTAACAGTGGTTCCTGAGTTTTGCTCAAGATCCTCATTGTCCTGTACAAAGAACATTTAGGTGTTTTGTAAGTCATTAGGATTCATTGGAAGGTATTAGGCTATTGGTTTCAACTGGATTCCATTCAGATACATGGGTTCATTAAGCACTCAGGATATGAACTTGCTGGACACAAATAAGGTGCTTGCACTATTACAACAGCACATTTTACACAAAAAGTCATGAGTATGCTAACTTTGCTCAATAATGTACTTTCAAAGTAAATCTGATTATCCCCATTTACCTGCTTTGATTCACATTGTGGACCATTTTTGGTGTGCACTAACTAGACTAGTTTAAGGCAAAACTAAATTGGAACTGCACATTAACCATTAATGGATATTTAGTTCACGGAGTCTTCACTTTCAAAACACATACAGTGAGTACCTTCAGTGTGCCACACCTCTTGTTTGTTTCTGCAGAACCACATCTACTGCTCCACACTATTTGCTAACACAGACACAGAACAGAAAAGCTCATAGAACAAGACTGTATTTTGAGACTTCTTGGAGGGGAAACTAGCTCTTGTACTTGTTTCGCTGTGCCCAGAATAATAAGATGTCTTATATAAGTCTTATCATATTAATTTAGATTTATAATAATAATAACAATAATTTAGACTAATAATAAATCTAAATGCTAAGAATTTTTACTACTGCAATAATCATAAACCCTAGAAATGTGGCAAAAAGATAAACTACAAATCTAGAATCAAAGTAGGTTCTAGTTCTTCAACTAAAGGGGGACTGAGGCTGCCAGATAGAATGAAAGGCATTGCTTTTCCTTCCCACCTCAGTGCTGTAGGAAAAGCAATTAGAATCAGAAGGTGAGTCTCTTCTCTTTCTATTCCTACTGTCAGAAAAGAAGATGAAACAACTCCTGACTTACTAGGTCAGCACAGTTTGCAAGGCTTTGTGAAGTAACAAAGATGCAAGTACTTTCTTATGCCTAAGGTTTGCCCTCTCAGAAAGACGTAAGTATAAATCATACACACATAAATATATATATATTGATTACATTTTATATGTTGCTGAGCACTTTTGGAAATACTACCATCAGCTAGGCAGAGCAGGGAATCCATTTTAAGTGATAATCCTTATGGACACTAAGGCATGTTTCCACAAAAAGTTAATGCATCTCCCCTGTATACCAATTCACTGTAACAAGCATATCAGGTTGCTGCTTTGTGTGGTTCTAGCAGAGTTAACCTGACCTTGCTCTTTAGAGATAAGTCTTTACAGTTGAAATATGTAACTGTTTTCATATGACTTCAAAGTCAGCCACTTACCACCTCCCACACTAAGCTATGGCTATTTTGTCATCATAAATCTCTGTTGAGAGGGGCTGCATATGCAATGATCACTTCTCTTTTTATTGTAAGAAATTACAGATGAAGAACCTCCCAAGTTTTGTGCATTTTACTACTCTTCAATCCACATAAAACAAAGTGAAAATGTATAATATTATCAAGACTGTTTCAGCTTTTGGGGGTGGGTGGCAAGACCATCTTATTTTAAAGAAAACTTTCTATTACGTCATAAAGACAGCCAAAATAGGGCATGGTAATAATATGGCATTTTGGAAAACATATGTATTATTTTAAGGCTGATTTGATAAATAGCCATAATTAAGGACTTCATAATGGCTTGGTCTAACGCAGCTGCTCAAGTAAATCAGAGCAGTATGATGCCTGCTCTTTATCCTGAGCAAATACTGTAGCTCGACTCAAGGACGGGTGACAGAATGGTTTGACTGCCACTACATCACACCATATAGGATGGAAAAAGGCACAAAAGACTAAAGAGCAGAGCTGAGCAGAACAGAGCCTGCACAGATGCATAACGGGAAGTGTTTTCTTATACATGCAGTAGTAAACTAGCTGCCTTCTCACCTCTAGTTATCCTTAAAGCTGGGAAACCGAATTCCACTCTTAAAAATCACATAATAACTCAGTTTGAAACCAGATAAACTGGAGTTTGTGGCCGTATTATGCAAAGCAATCTCTATCTCAGGTACAGATTAAGATAACTGTTAACATACACTCAGTTTACACTGAAATCATACTTGAACCAAACTCAGAAATGCTGTATATTTGCCTACTACTTAACTCCAAAGGTACATGATGAAGATCAACTTACACTGAGCTTATATCCCCCTACTTGAGGCATTAACAGGGGCACCCAGATCACAAGTGTGGCTGCCCTGCATTGCCTTATGGTCAGCAAAGGGAGAGAGGTGCTGTCAAGGGTAATGCAGGTCTCAGGTGGGGATCAAATCTCTAGAACAACTAATTGCTCTCTTATTTCTATAGGAAGTCTTAATTGAAGAACCTTAGTTATATGATTTATGTTAAATGGGTTCACTTTAGTTCT
The DNA here is from genome assembly GCA_002631895.1 of Agapornis roseicollis. Classification (NCBI taxonomy): domain Eukaryota; kingdom Metazoa; phylum Chordata; class Aves; order Psittaciformes; family Psittacidae; genus Agapornis; species Agapornis roseicollis. Next base: position 12,526 of record NDXB01004235.1, on the reverse strand, counting down.
GGGACTCTGCAAGTTCCTATGAAGAAAGGTTTGGGTCCACAGTGCTTGTCTTGATCAAATTTTAAAACATGCCACAGAACTGGTTTTAAGTAATTCTCATAGACGGATTCAAGTAGCTAGTGGAAATAGAAATGTTACTTTGTTACCAAATAAAACAAATCCTCACTGAATCAGTACATAAGCCCCTACCTAGATTTACGTATTTTTCCTGTTCCCTGAGGTCTACTGATATTTAAGTTTGCTGGTGTCCAGATAACCCACATCTAACAGAAATCTCTGAAGGAAGTCATTATTACTCAGAGACTGAAAGGATAAAATAGGTAAAAAGAAAGAATTCTCTTTAAATGGAATTCAAGTGGGAAAGAACAGGGCACATTTCATCTGTGATATTTCTGACTTTCCTGTCACATCCCTAAGGAAAAGATCTAGTTTTTATATTGACCAGATGTTTCTGGAAGAAAGTATCAGCGTCAGAGCAGCTCTTCTGTCCTGAAGAATTTCAGAAGGGCTGATGAAAAGGTGTCATTTCTTATGTTCTTAACATAATATTACAATATAATATCTGATCTGCAGTTAGTTATGCAATGAAACCATGTAATCCACTTAATGAACAGGGCTAAATATAGAAGAAAGAGGTGCTAGAATATATAATGATTTTTGGCAGCTGCTTATATTTAGGGAAACAATATATTCCATCCAAGAAGTTGAAGATTGAAAGAGGAAACAAATTCCCACTGAACGCCTTAAGTCTGAAGCGCTATTCACCAGGGTACTAACAATCTTCAGAGCCAAGAGCTCCAGATCTCATTAAACCATAGAATACTTTATGCATATTAAAACACTAACATCTGGCTGATTGCTCAGATGTGCTGCAGAAGTGTAAAATCTCACTTAGTTCTACTCATGGTTTCCTGTCCAGCTTTACCAAGGAGTTTTTGAACTGGAAAGCTGCTCCAAGAACTTTCTGTACCGCATATTTTCTTTCTCAAATCAGCAAGATCAATCCACATTCGGTTTGGTACTGTGACCTGCAGTTACTCTGTCATCACAGGATTTATTCTTGAATCAGTTCACAAAATAAGATACACTATTAAGCCTGAAGCTTATTAAAAACAAAGGGCAGACAGTAGGTTTTCACATCCTCGGGTTGTACAACCATACTCCTCATATACGTAATCATCCTACATGAATATTCTCTGCCTCAAAAATTATCTGTTATGTACAACGTGGATATTTGCAGCCAGTAAAACTGTAAAAGAAAAAAACCAGAAGTTGCCTTTAGCTCAACGGAACTTGCAGAAAAAATGTCATTTTGTTACCTCAAAGAATTGAAGGAAATCAAGCATAAAATTTGAGGGAAATAGGTAGAGGTTCCTTGTTGAATATGCAGTACGCAGTTCAATTAAAAACTATCCCAAGAATAAACAGTTCTATAAACATCTACTTGATTCTTCATCCAAGTGTGTTATAATTTCATCTCCATGCACTCTTGAACAAGTTTTGACTTTGAAGGGCTACAGTCTTACGAAGCAATCCTTAATCAATTCAACAGTGGAAGCTCCACTTTTAAGGCTGAAAGTAAGATTTCCCTTTTTAAAAAGAAAATAACTAATCATTGCAAATAAGATCTGTGGCTCTTAGGTATTTGAGCTCTTAGATCAGGATTAAACATTTTTGGTGTCCTTTACTGAAGTCATTCAGGCTGCTTTGGTATTATGAATGATGCCCCTACAAAGCAGGCAAGGTCATGAAGACAGATGTCAAGCCCTGAAGTAGTCAAGACCTAGGCACAAAAATCTTTACCAATCAACATGAAAAACTCCAAGATATTTTCAAGCAAACAGAACGCCACTGCAGCCTTCAAAAACTAATGGACTGCATTATATGAAGCTGCCAACATATGAAGCAGACAGATAATCCTTCAGTACTTCTTCACCTGTATCTCTAAATCAATCTGTAATAACAACTCCTATTCCTGGGCTTAAATTCTTCTTCTAGATAGTGAAATATCTACATGGAAGACAGAAACATGCCTTCTCATCTGCCCATTAAAACCAGACAGTTTTGCTCCTGATGCTTCCCAAGTATTTAATCTCTCTGTGTGTTCTTACCTTTAACAATTTGTGTGTCAAGTTTCTCATTTTTGTTACACTTTTAGCAAAGCAATCAATTACAGGAGGTGTGGAAGGAAACAACCTTTCAGACCAATGGGATAGAAAAAAACTAACATAAGGCGGCAACAAGAGACAGACTTGCCAGGTCTCTAGCAGTTGCCATGGTACTGTGTCTGACTTCTTGTCTACTATGGCTGCAGACTTGCTCTCTCTCAGGCATGTACAAGCAGGCACAGAAATCACTTTTCATCCTCTCTGGGAGAGGAAATTTATTGTCCCCTCAACTCTTAGGCATCAAAACTCACCCTTGTTCACAATGCTGAGAAATACTGAGCTTACCCTGAATCGCACATGCAGTGGAGTTACCCGACAGCCCTCATCACACTGACTCTTCTCTCATTTTCAGCCTCATTCAGAACCTGTTCCTGTGAACCTCTTTACAAAACTTTTCCAGTGTTTTGTATAGCAAAGTAATTCCTGTTGCTTGACTAGCTCTAAGCTTTTTGAATCTACAGCATTCACTTCTCTCAAATCTGACTTATTCAGGTGACTAGGAAGACACTGAAAAAGACCAAATCTTACCTTCATAACATTTCTTAATCTTTTTGATGACTGCACTTATCAATCTATATAATGTCAAGGAAGAAAGAAGTAATAACTCCTCCTCCTCCAATTTAATCTCATTGACTAAACTGATAAAAGACAAGTTTCCTTTCCCTGCAGAGCCTCGAAAGGAGCTCTTTTGGTGCTCTGTGACTATTTCACCTAAACGACATCACCTATTCTCAGCATTTCCAGAAGTCATTTTTGCCTTTGAGTGATCTAAATCTCTCCTGGCTGTACTCCCAGCTCCCATTTTTAGCAGTAGAACTGAACATGTGCCTTGTCACCTCCAGCTGACAACAACAAAAAAATGTTTCAAGTTTGTTAGATCTCTCTCCCTTTTGTCAAACTTCTTATTTTCTTCCATCACCAGAACACTCAAACCTATTTCTCCTTCAGCTAAGCTATTGCTAAATCCTATCTGCTTGCCTTTCACATTGCTCCCTGAATCCTTTTTCCACTCTCTCTGATCCTGAAGCCATAGTCGGTACATTTGACATTAGCCCTTTTCCTGCTTGTCCCCCTGTGTTCCTGGGTTTCTTGGGAATTCAGCTGCGAAAGACCCCCTGCCCTTGGCACCTGGTTTTATCATTCCTTTATCTTTCACATCCTCAGGCTTTTCATTTTCAGCTTCAGAACTCTGCAGCTCTCACCTAAACTGACATCTCAGGCTTTAGTTTAGCCTATGGTGCTGAGTTCTCCACTCCAAATACCCTGCGTCTGAGTCCTTTTCATAGTGTTCCCTGTCAGTACTTTGACACCTTTATCCAATAATATCCTTCTGTTTGGAATAACCTCTATAGATTTTATGTTAAGATGTTTTTTCTTTCTTCATGTCTCTTCTATTGACTAGAAATCATAGGACTCTTATCACAGAATGTGTAATTCTTTATGTACCTTCATTTTATCACCAGATAAAAGGAAGAAAACTTCGGGAAGTTCTACAGAAAAAACAGTTTAAAACTTCTTTTCCTCAGAAATACTTTCCAAATTTGAAATCAGCAATTATCACTCCTATATATGCAGAGCAGATTAGATTATAGCTCATCACAGCAGGACTCAACCCACATTCAATTTGGTATGCACCAATGAATGTGGTTTAGGTCCTTCCATGAATATGATGGGACCACGGTGAAGGTGAACATACATAAAATTAGCAAAGGAAAGCAGCAGCAGCCGTTGATATTGTGAAGTTTTACAAGCTCCCAAATGAAAGAAAATTAAAAGGGGAGGATGAAGTGGCTACAACAGACAGGTACACACAGAAATCCATGTCGTAAGGAAAGTTAATAGTGCCAGTCTTTTGGCTCTTTGGTTCTCTGGTGCTCCATGGACTACCCTCTCCCTTTGACAATTCTCACTTAACACTTCCCTAAGGAATGAGCTAACCCCTGTAGAGTCAGTATTAAATAAACTGAGCCAAGAGGGGATTGGATGGTTTCAGAATAGCCCCTGTGCCATCAACGAAGTAAAATCTAGAATAGTTGCCTTCCTCTAGGAACATGGGGAAAATAAGACACACCTTTAGTGTGTCTCAACCATCTGTCCCTTCATGCTTCATATTAGCCTGCCTCTAAGACCTGTTTGCAAGGACAGAAAAGTCACTTTAAAACAAAACTATAATCCCCAAAAGTACGAATTCAGAGTCATGCTCTGGATACCATTTATAGAATTCTGGGTCTACCTACTATTCTGTGATGAAAGGAAATTCTCTGATTCCCCACTCCAGTTAGTCTTGTGGAACTAATGTAACTATGATAAATGAGATGGGATTCCATCCACTTTTATTTCCGCACCCACCGTGAGTTTTAAGTAGTTACAGACAGGCAATCCCATGAAGGCAATACAGCTTTCCTGGCATAGCTGCAAACACTACTAGTTTCAGAATACTTTCATTTTTGGTGACAAGAGGAAGAGAAAATGCTACCTTGAGTCAAGTCACAAAACAAAGGCTTTGCCCTTAGAAGTCCTTCTGCTTTCAAACTGAATACACAACTGTAACAAATAAGCAGCCCTGGACAGCTTTCATTCCATCTGCAGGGGGGAAGATAGCAGCAACTTCTAAACCACTCTGTAAGCTTTGCACTTCAGGGCCTGAGTAACAAAGGGCAAACAGAAACTATGAGTAAGACCTATTGCTGAATTCTTTGTGCCTCCTGCTCTTCCTTTGCAGAGGCACACTCATCAGGAGCCTGCTGTCTTAACACTGGAACTTCCAGCCCTGTAACTACCTGGGACTGCTTAGAACAATGACATCCTTTATATACTGGTGATAAATGCCAGCTTCACTGTAGCTATAGCTTTTAATCCCTTTCAGAGTATAATATTGTAATCATCACCAGCTTTAAAACACTGCAACAATTTCATGCAGCAAAGGAAAACACATACTGCCCAAGGCAGGGGGTTGCAACTAGATGATCTTAACGTCCTTTCCAACCCAAACTATCCTGTGACTATCTCAGTAATCTGGAGATCAAAGTTCCAGACCTGTTCCAGCCATGCTCACGTGTGACCCACTGTCAGATTATACATGCAACTATGCAACTGGTTTCTGCATAAGTAATAAAACTACCCGAGCTCAATCCAGCTACAAGATTACAATGACTAACTGTAGGAGATGGTTTATGTGACTTAAGACAGAACACCCAGCACCGTACAGCTTATCAAAGGAGACGTGCTGGAGTTAGTTGGACATAAGCCATGGGACAAACTGGAGGAGAACTCTGTGTGAGCAGAACTGCAGGGGGAAGCGGAACTGATAAGAGAAACGGAGTCAGCAAGAACAAAGGCTACCTGCTTTTCCAGCCGACCGGAGCAGAGGAGTGAAGAGACTGCGGTTTTCTACTGTTACATTGTTTGCCTATACTGATGCTAAAGAGATAAGTAGAAAGAATTTGTTAGCTTAGTAGTAGCCGCGGGGCAATAGCCAATCGGCATGCTTTCTTATAAGGGGTCTGGGTTTCTATATAAGTACCTGCTTTTGTAGAAATAAATGACATTTAGCTTGCATCAAGCTGCGTCCCGCCTCTCAATCGCGACAACTAACCACATTCTAGTTCTGTAGTCACACATCTTCCCTTTGTACCTTCTTTCTTCTATTTTCCAGTGAATCTGCCTTAGTCATCCTGGGACACTTCTTGTATTTACTTTCCATGAGTGCTCAAATAAATGAGTTTCCCTGACATAAATACCTGTGGAGAAGGAATGAATGTCAAGGTCTTATGGAAAAGCATTTGTGGCAACCTGACTTATCATTCAACTCAGAAATGATGTGCCCTCTTTCATGCAGTAAATGGAAAGAAACACACTGTTGTGATTTATTATCGAGTACCTCCAAGAAACAGCTTGGAAATGAAAAACTAGCCAAGGGTTGTCTACAGTATATAAAGGGAAAGCAGGGCATGAAAAGGTGAAATGAAAAAATACATAGGGAAACCTAAATTATTAAATAAGATTAAGGAAAAGTAGGACTTTTTACTTGTATTTTAACCTTGAGTTGATGATACCTTTAAATCTTTGTCACTACTATTAAATGTGAATTTTAATATACAAGTTGTGAGCCACCTTTCTTCCCTTAGCTTCCTTCTCGAGTCAGAATAGTTAGGGTTGGAAAGGACCTTAAGATCATCCAGTTCCAACCCCCCTGCCATAAGCAGGGACACCTCACACTAAGCCATGCACTCAAGGCTTTGTCCAACCTGGCCTTGAACACTGCCAGGGATGGAGCACTCACAACCTCCCTGGCCAACCCATTTCAGTGCCTCATCACCCTAACAGCAAAGAGTTTCTTCCTTATATCCAATCTAAACCTCTCCTGTTTAAGTTTGAACCCGTTACCCCTTGTCCTGTCACTACAGTCCCTAATGAAGAGCCTCTCCCCAGCATCCCTATAGGCCCCCTTCACATACTGGAAGGCTGCTATGAAGTCTCTACACAGCCTTCTCTTCTCCAGGCTCAACAGCCCCAACTTCCCCAGCCGGTCATTGTATGGGAGATGCTCCAGTCCCCTGATCATCCTCGTGGCCTCCTCTGGACTTGTTCCAACAGCTCCATGTCTTTTTTATGTTGAGGACACCAGAACTGCACACAATGCTCCAGGGGAGGTCTCCCGAGAGCAGAGTAGAGGGGCAGGATCACCTCCTTTGACCTGCTGGTCACGCTCCTTTTGATGCAGCCCAGGATACGGTTGCTTTCTGGGCTGCAAGCGCACACTGCAGCCGGCTCATGTTCATGTTCTCATCGACCACCACCCCCAAGTCCTTCTCTGCAGGGCTGCTCTGAATCTCCTCTTTGCCCAACCTGTAGCTGTGCCTGGGATTGCTCTGACCCAGGTGTAGGACCTTGCACTTGGCATGGTTAAACTCATGAGGTTGGCATCAGCCCACCTCGCAAGCGTGTCAAGGTCCCTCTGGATGCCATTCCTTCCCTCCAGCGGATCCACCGAACCACACAGCTTGGTGTCATCGGCAAACTTGCTGAGGGCACACTCAATCCCACTGTCCATGGCAGCCACAAAGATGTTGGACAAGACTGGTTCCAACACCGATCCCTGAGGGACACCACCCGTCACTGGCTTCCAGCCAGACACTGAGCCATTGACCACAACTCTCTGCATGCGGCCACCCAGCCAGTTCTTTATCCACTGAGTGCTGCATCTATCAAATCGATGTCTCTCCAATTTAGAGACAAGGATGTCGTGTGAGACAGTGTCGAACGCTTTGCACAAGTACAGGTAGATAAAGTCAACTGTTCTACCCCTGCCCATAAAGAGGCAGATCTCAACACTTATCAGACATCTTCATCTACTATAGCTGTGCAGAAGTTACATTACTTTTCCATCATAAGCTTTATTCTCCTGTAGCATATTTATACTGCACCACTGAGTAAAATATAGCAGAAGAGATTTTCATGCTTTGTTTTCTAAAGAATTGTACTTTTTATGCCTTTTGAGAAGAAAACTTAGTAATTTAGTCAGCTGACAAGCTGCAAAACAGCTTAATGAAACAATAACTGCAAATCTACACACTAAAAAAGCATAATCACATTCTGTATTTCTGCAAAGTACAGTATAAAAGATGAAAGATACCTGCTTTACTAAAGTATAAACTGTATATGGCTCACAATACTGATATTAATGTCCTCATTACTGTTCAATTATTTTCTACTCATGTGTACCATTAATAAAAATATTGTCAGTTAATGGCACTGAAGTTTAAATTACTTTTTAAATGGAGTATGCTTAGGAAGTCTGTGCCACGAGAACACGGCTGAAAATATGATTGCCAGGAAAACATTAACATCAGATTGATGTAGGACTTCCAGTGGGTGGCTGATGGGGGTCACGGTAGGTCCCCATTCTTAACACTGACTGCTGCACACACGTACTGCAGCGTGCCAGGGTTCACACTGCAAATCTTGAGCTGTAACTTGTGTGCAACCCAAAAACCATGACAAAACCTCTACAGAAAAACTCTGACCTAAGAAAGATGTGCGAGCATAGATTACTTACTGTTCTCATCATTGCAACACTCAAGCATCTTTCTTAAGCAGTATCTCCTTAACATTCCATTCTCATTTCCACTTAGAAGTTTCTGTATGGGATTTAATTACTTTCCCCCCTTTAGTTCCAATTTCTCTGTTATGCAACAGAAAGCTGGTGGAAAATATATTCAGCACATGTCTGTGCTGTGTAAGTGCTATTTCAACAGATATTTACACTCATTACAGAGCACAAGTGTTCTACTTCCAATGGATGGTGAAAACCTGAGCGAAAAAGAAACTATCAAGAAACAAATCAAGTATTGGACTGCAGCAGAAATATTCTTCCAAACTATAATGTTGCTTTACTTACCTGACCTTGCAGGCAGCTTCTAAACTGACCCATGTGTCCAGCGTTAGACACTTCTTGGGGAAACTGGGCTTTGTTTTGTGCTTACATCTATTTAGTCAGTCCCAAAGCATTTTACAGAAGAAATACACACTTTAATTTCCACTTTAAGATCTTTACTATTTAGCTACTACTGAAGAGAGATGCACTGATTTACTGGATATGAACACACTCTAAAGAGATGTATTTAAAACTCTGACCTACCTTTTGGGTCACTGTCTCTGAACAAAAGACCTGAGTACACTTGTCTGCATAAGAATTCGTATTTTAGATGAGTACAGCTCAGTTTGATGGAGGCCAGCAATGGTCTGCCTCATGCTTTTCTCCTCTTGCTGAGGGGTTCACACTGAGTTCAGGGACTAAGAAAAATACACTTTAAAAAACTTTAATACCCTCTCTAAATACTATTTCTTAAATAAGCTAAAGTTAGAAGACCCACAACCAGTCTAACCAGGAATGTGATTGTTAATCTGGGACCAATATACGTACCCAACATTACCTTTCAGTTTCATAAGTATGTATTTCTTGCTATAATGTATGCAACTAATACATTTTAATAAAGTATTTCACATTGCCCCAAGTTAAATCTTAGAAATATAAAGATACATCTTTTAATGGACCGACAAACAAGTAACCTGAACACATTGCTTGTTTTGTTTGGCAGGCTGCTAGACACAGAGTACACACAGCAGCCCACCAGGCCACAAAGGCAGGATCAGCCACACAATTCCATTTGCTCAGTTAGCATTATACAGCAAAGGAGGAAGGGAAGCAAGTGTGCTGTGGAAAACTATGAGGTGGAACAAAGTGTGGTAGAGCATAAATCCTTAGAAAAGTCAGTGCCACACTAAGCTGGCATTCTACTGCACAAGAACTAACTTGCTACTTCCACAGTTGCAGCTCTGATTTTATTCATTCTATTGAACAGAATGATGCAATAGAAGTACTTTTAAACTGGATTCACTGTTTAAGTAATTGAAGCATTTCCGTGATAGAAAAGCCTCTGACAGAAATCTTTCATATTCATCTCTTTTTCCACTAATGCCTGTTTGTATATGAGACGTGAAAGAGTCCATCATGAAAACATACTTCAAAAACACTTGGTTCTAATCTTCAAGCCTCAGGGCTTGTTTGTTTATTCACCTCTAGGGAACAGGCAAAGTAGAAGAAACTTCATGAAATACTATGTATGTGTTCTCATAGCCCATAATTTTTACCACTTCAATCTTGGGGAGGTCACTGCAACTTAGCTAGGTCTTTCTCAGTTTTCTTTACTGTACTGCATGAAAACAGTCACAAAGAGAATTTCACATCAAACAATTCAGCTGTAGAAAGAAAGGCAAAGATGTCTTTTGGATTCTATCAGCTAGAAATTCGCAAGTGCCCCACACCTGGTTACATCCAATGAACTGTACAACTACTAGCAACTCTGAGCAGCAGCAGCTGCCTGAATCATGGCTTGAGAATCTACGGGCCGTAGGACTTGGCACCCCTTCCTCTTCTAAGAAGGATATTAAAATGTTTTTTTATCATGTATGTGTATAAACTTTATTTCTGTATGTACTACATTGAGAAAAACTGATCCAACTATACTTATGAGGCTGCACATAGAGAACTGGCCTGAGTTGAGCTATATCCTGACATGTATTACAATATAGTCATAATACCACATCAAAAAGGACAAAACCCTACTGTTAACTCAGACAAAACAAGCAGTCTCTTTCTTGAAGGAACTTGCAACTCTATTGTCATCCCTGTTTGAGCCAACACTTTAAAATCTCCTTGTACTGAACAGACTGAATTCATATTTTACAGTAATGCACTTTGTCAGGGCAGCATCCAGTGGCAGCAAGTCACTATATGGGCTCTAACATAGCTTGCCACATTTCTGCTAACGTTTTCAATGTCCATACGACAAGAAACTGCCCATTAAATTTACAGACCAATTTTATGCTAACTGTACTCATTACAGTCTGTGAGGAAACTAGGTAATTGGGCTGTTAGACTTCTATCTTTAGAAATAAATTAGAATTACTGCTTAGTTAGAATAATTTAAAATGTCTGACTGTGCCTGTTCTAAGCATCCATTAACAAATGCTACTCAACTTCCCACTGCATTAAACAAGCTATTTCTCTACACAAGACAAAGCAGCTAATCAACTGGAGGTTGAAAATAAATATGCAGGGAGCAGGCATACAAACCACATTGTTAAAATACATTTGTCTTATGCCAAGATTCATTTGTAAACTCATTTCAAGTGTTATCCTTACTAGGTCATGTTGATGTATTTTTCAAGATGGTTAACTACTCAAAAACAAATAATATTTACAATACAGTTAAATGGAGCATGTTATCCAAAAGCAGAATCTGAAAAGGTAGATGTACAGACCATTTGTATGCTGTAGTAATCAGCACTCTTAACATCTGGCTGAGATCCTATTACAGCTAAGGGACTCTGACTTCCATGCTCAAGATCTCTGAAATGATGCCCAGTCTCTGTGTGACTGTTCAGAGATCTAGAAACCCAGTCTAACAAAGCCAAGCTGCCCAGCAGAACACACCAGAAAGGAGTGCAGACACAGGGTAATTTTATATTTGTGAAGATATAAGAACTCTCTACAGTAAAACTTCCCTGCACTTATGAAGCTTTCGGGTTCATAAATCTGAATCCTTTCCCCTAAGTAAAACAACTAAGTCTACTCCAAACATATCTGGGAGGCCTATAAATAACCATACTATTAACCTTTAATTCCGTATGTTTGAGATAGCTAACCAGAGAGTTATAGAAGCTATCAATTAAATGCTATCTTCTGAGTAAGGGATAATTAATTCCTAGCTACCAAAAAGTACCAGCCACCATGCTGTAAAACACCCTAAATACAGATACAATCACCCAATCCATTCAGTGTTCAAAGTTCCACTTTCCATTCAATAAGGATTCACTGAGCCAGAAGACAAAAACACAATTTCTAAGCAACTATTTGGAAAGCTCATGTCTAAATAAACCAACGCATTTTAGTTTGTTTGGTGGAAGGTGGGAAACGAAGATCAATCACCCAAGCATCAAAAAAGGGCTCCATGTCTGCTGACTGAACAGTGCTGTGACAGCACTACAGCTCCTCCTGAGAACACCTTCTAAGTTGAGTCCTGTAGACAAAATCACCTAAGGAATGCTTTACTAGAGGTGTGACTAACAAAACCCCTTGGGCAGTAGCTATGCCTCTGCTATTTTCTTGAATTCCAGAAATAACTATAGGCAACTAAAGAAATTCACAGGCAAGAAAATCAGGCATGGATAGGATGCTATGCAAGTGCATGTTATATGGATACTGAATTATGACTTCAGTTTATATTTTGAACCTGGCTACCTATGAAATTCAACATTAATTTACCAACTAAATCTCGCTACAGTCGCTGTTGCCTGGAACAGCAATACTGCTCTAAGACTGGTTGGGCATCCTGCTGTTGAGTCAGGAATAAAATCATCAAATTTAAAGTGGTGCTTTATGGGAGTTACATTTTTAATTACAAAAGGGAATGCAATGCTGATATTAGGGAATATCATTAGAAGTCACACATCAATTGTCAGTAAATCCAAATTAAAGTGGAGAATAATTCTAGCACTTGGTAAGTCTTCACAGAGAAATAGAACACATAGTAGAAAAGAAGTGGGAAACCCATAGCTTTTGGTAAGAATGGATGCTCCTGCCATTTAGGTGCTAAAACAGTATATACTTTGTAGAGCTAAAGGAGAGGCATCACATCCATCACCCAGTGGCTCTGTTCTGGGAGAAAACAGCATACAGCAATTCCAGGATCAACAAAAATTTGAAGTTACTACTTATTAAAACTGTTACTCATTAGATTCCCTTCGCAAATTCTTTGTTTTGGACTGTATTTCCACAGAGTAAGTAATTTTTT